>JAECUM010012066.1:0-39673 GCA_016617855.1 Megalonaias nervosa
ATCCGATATGTGCCACATCCTCCATACAGCCTTGATTTAGCTCCAGGTGATTTCTGGATGAATCCAGATATAAAAGATTCGAGGAAAGGCATGTGATTGGAAGTGCAGTTTTCCATTGTTTGGACAACATGCCCATTGAATACAGAATGGCACTTTAAAACTGAATAATCAGACTGAGAGAGTGTGTATAGAAGCACTGGGGTAGTACTTAAAAGGGGGTGCACTACGTAATGTTCGCTAATATAGAACATTGTTGTACAGCGTACTAATATGTTCATAACTTTTAAAGACTCCTCGTATGTCATCCCCGGACTGTCAACTCAGAAGTCTTGGACTACTTGTATATCATCCCCGGACTGTCAACTCAGATGTCTTGGACTACTTGCATGTCATCCTCGGACTGTCAACTCAAATGTCTTGGACTACTTCTATGTCATCCCCAGACTCTCAAATCATGTTTTGGACTACTTGTATGTCATCCCCAGACTGTCAACTCATGTGTTTTGGACTACTTATACTGTCAACTCATATATCTTGGACTTGCAAACTTTTTTTATTTACTTTGATTTATTACAACCATTTCCATCCAGAAAAGAATTTTTAAAAAAATTATATAGAAAAGAGAAAGATACAGACAAAAAAAAAAAATCAGATACATACAAAGGAATGACATTCCATTATTTTACATTCGAATCGAAAAATTACTTTTTTTATTCATGCATATATTTATCCATTCATTTTTTATTCCTCCCCATGGTTGTGTTAAATATAAAACCCAAATATGACTACTATCCTGACTTCATTACTGTGGTTATTCTGAATTTCTTGTTATTTTTGTATATCAGTGTTTATCAGTGTTAAAAATATTCAACATATTTTAATTTACGAACAATCAATATACCACTGCAGATGTATAGTATGTACATCATCATTATGTAATAGATGGCCTTGGAAGTAGTGTAGTGGGGTAGAATAGCGACAATGGGAAAGTACATTACAGACCCTCCTCCCCCCCCCCCACTGGGACAGTATAGCGACACGATTTATAGCGACAAAAAATCACCCTGGGTCTGTATAGCGACAATAGGAACTTTGTATAGGGACAAGAGGAATGGAACAGCTAGGGTGACGTCACGGTACTGGACATTGGCAACAATGTAGCAAGGACTGTGACATCATGCCACCTGTGTCATTTCTATATACAAACACGAATCATTCGCGTCCGTGTTTTAGTAGAGTATGTTTTATATATTAGCTTTTTTTTTCCATTTTAGGCAAAGTGAGAATAAATATCTTTTCGAGGCATATGAAGTGGCCCTGAAAAGGGCCTTTGGGTTTTTGTCTTCTATTTTCTCCACTTCTTTAACCAGTTTCTCACTTTTCCAATGATTCCTTTCTTCTTCTTCTTTTTTTCATCCTCTGGAATCCAGTCTGGATGTCCCATTGATCTAAATTTTTCCTGTATTTTCATCCAGTTGTTGTTCAGTCTCTCAAAGACCTTTTTTCTCTTTATATTTTCTTTGTCCTTCCTCTCTTTTGACCAGGTGTCTGATTTTCCTCACTTCTTCGTCCATCACCTTTCTCATGAGGTCTTCTGCTTTTCTTAACTGGTCTAACCCGCAATGGACAAAAGACCACTCTGTCAAATGGAATATCTCTTTCAAAAAACACCTAACTTTGATGACAACATCAAAGGTCTCCTTCAGCCTCCCCACTCTTACATATTTAGGATTGATGAAGTCTCTTAATTTCTCTACTTCCTCTTCTATCATCCTTTGTATTTGATCCCTGGTTACTTTCAGGCTGTTCGCAAAGTCTAGACTGCCTGGGAACCTCCATTCCTGTTGAAGTCTTTCTACCACATAGGCTCCATCCACCATCCAGAACTAATTATGTCTCAATTCGTTAAACAAGTTCATGTTGCCAGCCATTTTTTATGTTCTGTGTAGAATGGCACAAATGACGAACGCTATGCTTTTATATACTTCAAGCACGGACGTGAAGGAAAACATCCCTTACACTCAGTTCACATATTATCTACTATCCACACAATCGGGATGAAAAGAAAAAAACACATATTATCTACTATCCACACAATCGGGATGAGAAGAAAAAAACACACATATCTGCTATCCACACAATCGGGATGAGAAGAAAAAACACACATATCTACTATCCACACAGTCGGGATGAGAAGAAAAAAAACACACATATCTACTATCCACACAATTGGGATGAGAAGAAAAAACACACATATCTACTATCCACACAATCGGGATGAGAAGAAAACAACACACAAATCTACTTTCCACACAATCGGGATGAGAAGAAAAAACACACATATCTACTATCCACACAATCGGGAAGAGAAGAAAAAACACATATCTACTATCCACACAATCGGGAAGAGAAGAAAAAACACACATATCTACTATCCACACAATCGGGATGAGAAGAAAAAACACACATATCTACTATCCACACAATCGGGATGAGAAGAAAAAACACACATATCTACTATCCACACAATCGGGATGAGAAGAAAAAAACACACATATCTACTATCCTTACCAACGAACGAGAAAGCATAAAACACACACACACACCTATTTACTATCCTCACAAACGAATGCGCATGCAAACACACACACACACACACACACACACACACACACACACACACACACACACACACACACACACACACACACACACACACACACACACACACACACACACACACACACACACACACACACACACACACACACACACACACAACAGTAAAGGAGTGAGTGTTTATAGTCACACTACTCTACATTCACACAAATTGGCAACTTGAATAGTCTCTCTTTTCTAGAGATTTGGTTAGCCCTGAGAAGGGCTGTTTTTTCTTTTTGAACTCCAAATGCACCTGGTTAATGATGACATCTTCCAGGGCGGGCACCACACACGCATCGCCGGCTCCAATCATTTTCCCAATTAATACGTATGGTTCCGAGCGCAGAGGGAGCTTGAGTGGCCTCATCATCCCAGTTTTCAGTCTGAGGGATAGTGAAGACTTGTTCTCTCTGTCTTCTCCTATGCCAGACCCGGGGATGGTGAGGTCTCTGCAGCTCCCACTCTTGCCGCTGTCTCTCCAACTCCTCCAAGGCCTCCTGCTTCCAGTTTTCAATTTGAGGGACAGCGTCTCTCGGTCGTTGTGGTGCTGGTAATGGTTGTGGTACTGGTAGTGGCTGCGGTGCTGGTACTGACTGTGGAGGTGTCCTCACCTCAGGCTTCACCTCACACTGAGGCCTCATGATCAGGTGTGGCAGGATCCTTCCTTCTCCTTTTCTTTCTTTTTCTTCTCCTCCTCCTCTATTCTGTCTTTCTCCGCTATGCCCTCCATAGCCAGTTCGTCTGAAAGACGCCTGGCATACTCCAGGTGCATTTGGAGCTCCAACAATTTCGCTAATTTGCTGCTCATCTTCATCGAAGTTAACTAGTCAACAATGGTAGCCAGACTGACAATTGTGCCGCTTTATTTTCCTGGAGCACGGACGTGAAAGAAAACATCCATGACACCAAAATTTACAATACTACTATTACCATCACATGAAACACGAGGACCTAAAAGAAGCCCTCACGTTGACTTTTTTACTTTTTTTCTTACAAACACAGACATGCACGATTTGACAAGACAGAGAAAACAAAGGGTGGATTTTTTTTACTGACAAAAGAAACGATGTGCTTATAGACACACTTCTATTTATTTTTAAAAATTTAAAAAGTTTTGGCAATTGAATTGGTATCTCTTTTCTAGAGTATTGGGTAGCACTGAAAAGGGCTGTTTTTTTGTTAACGGGAGTAATGGCAATCTTTTTTACTGTCTAAGATTGCGTCCCCGTCTGGCGGCAGGCTTTCCTATACGATACAGTCTGCTTCTGCGGAAAGAGAAAGAGAATTCCTCGGTGTCTACTCGACAGTCCACAAAAACTCTGTCTGGTTCTTGCTGTTGCTGATGTTGTTGCTGCTGTTGTTCTTCTCTCTGTTTCTTCTGAAGTCTGCACTTCTCAGTCCATTCTTCTTGTTCTTTCTTAATTTCCTCTCTAAAGGCCTCTTCTATTAGGTCTTGGGCTATAGCTAACATCCTGACATTCTCTATCTCTTCAGGTTTAGGTATCAGGTTTAGCCTGACACGATGTAAACTGACGTAAGCTTCGTTCAGCTTGGCTAGTCTGGAAGGCATGTTCATAGGTAGACGAGTCAACCATGGATGACCAGACTGGAGACCAACCCGCCTTATATGGTTGAAACGCGGACGCGATAGAAAACATCCCTACTCGGTTTTATTGTCGGAACGGTATGATAGCTCATGTCATGGTGAGGGATAGAGAGAAGTCAAAGAACATATATTCACAGTGTTTTTTGAAAACAAACAACAGACACATTTTTTTCAAAACACAACATTTTTTATTTAACCAACAAGTAACAAGTAACAATAACATCAAACAAATTATTTTTGACAAGGTTGACAACGTTGTGAAATCATGTGAGATTTCCATTGATGGATGTCATGAGGCCATTGATGCACACTACGTTTCCTAGCTAAAGACAAAAGATAACCATAATGGTCACAAAACCATCGATCTACTTTCTCATCGTTTCTAAAAGAGTGACGATCAAAATAAGTCACTAAATGTTCTAAAGGATATCCAAGACTGCGTTGATGAAGAAAATACACACAATATTGTCCACACACCATGGAATCTGTGCCTTGTAATTTCACATTATTGTATCGTGTCGTCTGGGCATTTCTTCTCATAAAGTCAATGATATCGTCTTCCAAAGGGGGTAATCCATACGAATCAAAATATTCCACACAATCCTCTTGAGGGAAGTAGACGGCAACCCAGTGAGTTCCTGGGAGATGACTTTCGTCCATGTTGATGACATAAGCTTGATGGTCTTGAGGTTTGCGATGAGGTAGTTCATCTTTAGCGCACACGACAGGATTCCAAGAAGCAGTATACGAACTATTGTTCAAAAGGTAATAAAGTTCCCAGGTATCCATTTTTTGTTGTGTTGTTGTTTTTTCACAGGTAATGATAAGTCATCAATTCAATTCTGACTTTTTGTTTGAAACGCTCTGTCAAGTAGCCGTTTCTTCGCTTCGTCTCCGCACTCTGGGCTAAGAGAGATTCGATGCGATAGATCTCTAGAGTAGACAATGATGGGCAGGAATGATCACGCAAGCCTTTATACCACTCATGCAACACTGCTTCTTCCGAGATGAGACTCCAAGAGTCGTCCAGATACTCGTCCAATTTTTCTTCTTGACTCATCATCATACATTTATCGTGTTGAATTTGACTGGGATGATCGTTTTGACATCCATAACAATATTTCTTGGTCAATTCCGTAATTGTGTTCGCCAGGTGTTTGGCAAAACAGGACACTAAATGTTGTTCTTGTTCTGGCCATCTGGACTTGACTACTACCTCGTCCTCTTTGTCTTGGTCTTGGGGTTCTGTTTTCACGCTATCCTCCCATTCCATGCCCAAAGATTCTCTATCGTTCAAAAAGGGATAGGAGTCTTCCATTGTGTCTAATAGTCTAGAATGACTTCTCTCAAACTGTTGATTTCTATGGTATTATCGACTTCGGCGTACAAGATGACGTTGACCGTCTCGGTGAGAGCTTCTGCAAACTGAAGTTCCACACGCAGTTGACCCGATTTTATAGGGTGGAAATGTCCCTCGTCGCTGCCTTGGTCTGGAGTGAATTCAAAGGCCCACAAAGTGTAACCTCCGACATAATCTTCGTACGAAATACCGTGACTGGTGTTGGTTCCTAGTTGTCCGGTAGCTTCGTACAGGGACAAGTACGATCTCAAGTAATTCTTCTGGGCAAAGTTAGGTTCGAAGGGTCTGGTACACAAAGTCTTGCCATCGCGACTGACTTCGATCTTGGACACTCTGTAGTGCTTAAACTGGAAAGGATTTTGATCGTGGGCTCCGTTGAGGGCTGCATTACTGACGATGCCAACGATTAAACGTTTGGGTAACTGTCCTTGGAACAGATGATCTTCGATCTTGGATCGGAGTCCAGCAGCAATGGTGAATGTTTTCACTTCTACACGTCATATCGGATACTTGGCGGTCGATCTGCTCAATGTTTGACTGATGTCGTTTCCAGCTTTAAGTAACACTTCTACACGACGCACGTAAAGTCTGGCTTCTTGGATGATGGTTTTGTGCTCGTTGGCATGAGCCATCAAATGGAAAGCGACACTGCTGCGATTAAGTATCAGGTGAATATCCACTCCGTTCAGCAAATACTTGTCTTGCAACCACATGTCCAAATGCAAACGATCCATCAGTTCTAAATTACGACCTTGCAGGATTTTCCTTCGACGGTTGTTAAAACCCACATTGTGAGGATTGTCATCGGCTGTCAGGGCTGTGTCGTTAAACGTGTCTTCACCTGCGGTGTCGGGTTTCCATACCACGCAAGCATCCAGATGAGTGTTCTTGGCCTCTTTTCCGTACGTCAAGAGATTTTCTAGGTACGCTCGGTAAGGGTAAGTATCCATGCTACTGCTGACCAGTTTGTTATTCAAGTACAAATCCACTTCGCTGAACAAGGAATGCATGAAATTGTTGACGGGAGCTACTCTGGCATCGGCTTCCGGATTGGTGTTGTCGGTTTTGATCACTTTCAGTTTCAGATACAAGTAACTGCTATTCAGATCGATGTAATCTTCGGGTCGTCCTTTGATTTCAAACTCGATGGGAGCTGAATCCGTCAAAGTGGAGACGGGATGAAATTCGACCCATTGAGATTCTTGCATCGTCATCATGGTGGGTGGCATGGCAAACAGATCCAGTTCCGACTTAGAACCAGCACAAGACTCTCGGTGCATCATTTTCTTTCTTTTTAATAATCATAAACGTCTAACTCTAGGACGGTTTTTCTTTTCTTAGACTTTCTAGCTCTAGGGGTGTGAAGCCCTCTGAAGGGGTGTTTTCGTCGTCTTTTTCTGCCTTGTCCTTGCTGTGGCGTCAGGGAAGCAGGAATGCCTAATTCGGCATTCCCCAGGGCATTTATAGGGGTTTCTCGCTGACCCAAAATGTCTTTGCCCGTTCGAAGCAAGACATTTTGCCTGCTCTCAAGAAAGCTTCTTTGGGGTTTTGTTTGTCAATGATGACATTTTGGAGAAATTCTTTACCTTGCGTCAACGCGGCATCTTTTAAGGCGTGCAATCCCCGTGTCACCATCGGTTTCAAAACGGGAGCCACTTCACGAAAGGCTGATATGAGCATATCACCTAAATCATGTCCCCGCTGTCGAGCGACTCCTTGGTACACAGGATACATGACTGACAAAAAGTTAGAGTAATCGTTTTCGAAAATGGAGTTTCACTGTGACTTTCCCTTTGGTGAATGGAATATTTTGTCCCAGATCTCCTTATATAGTAATGTTGACAGTGTCGAAATACGACTTTCTGAGGGGCAAATAGTGAGGATGTACAAATTCGCGGTGAACGTGATAGGTATTTCCACCTTCCTCGTCAGCAGCCGTGGCAGAATCCACATTTTGGAAGGAATGACACGCAGTAACGGTACGGTGGTGTGTCCCACCACATTGTACTCCACCACATCGGAGTACACATACATCAAATTCAGTCCTTGGTTCATATCTACAGGGAATCGAAAATATTTCGAAAAATCCACGTTACCGGTCATGGCTGGTATTTCGTTTGCAATCTTGATGAACTTGGGGTCTCCACCCAAAATGTCATACAATTCAGGACAAAATGTAATGGCCAATACTTTGTCCTCAGAAAATTTTATCGTTAGGCGACGAGATATTTTGTGGTACTCGATCGTGACACTTCTTTTCGCTTTCTCCAAGGCTTTACCAAACATGAAATTGAACCTGTCAGCAATGGCGTTCACCAAATGTTGACCACTAAAATAATAGCCCGCAGAAATTTTCAACAGAAAAGTGGTTCGTTTAGTTTTGGGGTCTTGTCATTTCATAAAGTCAGCTACACTAGCGCGTTCATCCATGACTTGTTGCACTTGTTCGTCATAAACTTCTACCGTCAAAGTATTTTCATTTTCGACGATGTTTTTGATTTGTGTAGGGTGAATCATTTCCACTAAAACCACTTCCCAATGGGCTTCGTGGTCCAATTGGATGGCTTGAGGTAATCTGGCCGAGAAACAGCACAAAGTGTTATTGGGAAACACCTCCATGGAACTGTCACTGGGTAACGTTAAGTAAAATTGGTTGTTCATAATTCCACAGTTCTAGTGTCGAGGAGTCACTGGAAGTCAGAGGAGTGTCTACAGGAGGATTGTTGTGATTGGATTGGTGACTAACGTTGGACGCAAGGCCACCGTTGTTGTTGTTGTTTCCGTTGGAAGAATATTTCAGAGACGGACTGGGAAGAAGGTAACCAATGCAACTGCTAAGTAAAATAGTCCACAATTGTTTGTCTCCTTGTTGCAAACTCAAATTGACAATGGCAGCACCAATGACACAATACACCACAAAGATGTGGCAGAAAAAGACTATTTGCGTTTTAGGCACACGTTCTCCACACCACACCCACAAGGGATGCTTTTGTAGATCTTGCAGAGAAGAACTGGGCGACGGAGTGGTCACTGTAGTAACTAAGGCTGTGTTGAAGGGCATGAAGGTCACTTCTTTTTATAGTCGATGAGTTGCGAAGCGTCGATCCAAGAGTCAAAACTGGGAGGATATCCTTTCCAACGTACTTTAACTTCTTTGACACGTTTCTTTCCTACTTTTCGGGTTCTTCGATCGTGTATGCTTTTGATCTCGTACACGTCGTCTTCTTTTTTGGTCACACGTTGCAACTCGGGAAAGTTAAACGTTCCTTTTAACACTCCCCCGTTCGTGTCTTCCAATTTATAGACGGGAGGATGACGGCCACGCACACGTTCGGTGACACGAAACAATTCGGTGGTTTAGTTGGGTAAGTAACCTTTGTCGAAAGTGCATTTGGTTTTGCCAATGCGTACCCAATCTCCTGATGCCAACACTCCACCTTTCTTGGGGACAGGCACTGTCGGGGACGTACCTAACAGGCGCTCGAAGACGGTCACTTCGTTGTCGGGAGTTACTTCTTGGGGGGCACGCCCTATGCTCCGATGGTAAGATTGATTGTACGATTGGACGAGGTGTGGCAAGACGTCGATGTACTTGAGAGTGTGTTGATGCGTAAAAGATTTCCACATGTATTCTTTCAAGGTGCGTTGAAAACGTTCCACGATGCTAGCTTTGGTTTCGGGATTCTCGGTGGTGAAAAAATGAATGTCACGTTTCTTCAATTCTTTTTGGAAAGCTTGGTTTAGAAATTCGGTGCCTTTGTCAGTTTGCCATCGAAGGGGGTGACGCCAGCTTTGTTTCAACACCAGTTGCAGGGCTCGCACTAACACACTGCTCGATTGGGAAGTCATTGGTACGACCCAAGCAAATTTGGAAAAGACGTCGATGACACAAAATAAATATTTGTAGCCACGATTGTAGGTGGCCAAATGAGAGACATCGGCTAAATCGGCTTGCCATTGGTGATCGATACCCTCTACTTGGGTGCGAATTCTAGACAATTTTCGTCGAATGGTTTTGTGTAAGGTGTACGTGGCTTGTTCTTGTAACCAGCGTTGCACATGAGGTAAAGGGATACTTTTCAGTCGAGTTTTGGCAGCACGAGACAATTTCTGAACTCCTCCGTAACCTGCCGGATGGGATGGATCGTAGTAAATGCTGGCTAACACCTTCTCCATGTTTTAATAAGTGATCCAATCTTCACTGATGCTACTCTGAATGGGACGAGAGGGTGGTGTAGAAACGGTTTTACGTGTCCGATGTGCCACGGGTGTAGAAGTGGAAGGTAGTGGTGGTGGTGGTAATAGAATGGCTTTGGTCTTCTTTTCTTTTTTCACTTCTGCTTTCCCTTCTTTCTTTTCACTTTTGTCGAAGGTGGAGTGGACATCATCTTTTTAACCCAAGCTTTAAGTTCTTCTCGTTGCGGTGTAGGGGAAGGGGTCAACAAGGACGCTGCAATCTTACTAGGGATGGGAGCTGCTGACGGTCTTTGAAAGACTTCTCTTGCCTCTTCTTCTTCAGGCAACCGTGGGGCTGCCTCTGTGTTGACCACTGGGAGTGGTAGTGGTGGTGGTAGTGGTGGTGAACTTTTCATCAAGGCCTTAAAATCTTTCAGAGTGGGTAGAGTTGTTTCGTCTAAAGCTTTTTGGTGAAAGAGTTTCAGTCGTTGCAACAAGTGACCGTACCGTTGCGATTTTTCCGTTTCTGACAAATCGCTGCGATCCATCAAGGATTATAATTCGTGTTGTAACTGGGACATCTCGGTCAAACGAGGATTGGGAGGTAAATGTGGGGTTCGTTGTTCTTGCCAACGATGGTGTTCCATCCATCGTTTGTAAGGTACAAAGTCAGTTTTCGTCCTTCCATCAGATTTCAAGGATCACGTCTGAGATCTTTTGATTTCAGAGGTCCCTTTTATCTTCTTGGTGTTTTAGCTTGGAATTCGGGCAGGTATAATATGTCCCATTGCACTCAGTATATGTTTCGCTACATTGGTAATAAGTCCTAACAGGGGTAAAAATCCTCCGCGTTGCACCAACATCTTTTTCTTTTGACGAATGGGTATTGTCTTTTGGACCATTTGGCGAAGAACGTGTTGATGTTTGGCTAAGCAATTTTTCTGATGTTTAGTCAAAGGTATTGTGCCTTTCGAGACGTTCAGACAACATTCGCTTACCGTATCGATGATATCTTTGGAGGCAGTTTGAATGAGTTGTTCTCGCATGGGTGGAGGAGCTTTCGACAGGACAGACAACTTGTCCCAATGTTTGACTAACTGAGGAGGCAGTCCTTTCCTTTTCTTTCCTTTGGGAATGGAAGAAGGATGTCTTTTTTTGGGTGACATTTTTGTTTGTAGATTCCGGGACACACACCAAAAATACACTAATGTCGATGACTTGTCACTTTTATCCTTTTTTGGGGGACTATCACTTCGTCATAAAGGTAACGATGTGTTTTCCAAAATCGCCAAAGAATCCTCCTCTTTGGCGGCTCCTCTTTTTCTTTGGACGAGTGTGTCTTTTCTGGGGGTGACGTCGATGTTTGGCTAAGCGTTTTTTCGCATGACGAGACTGTCTTTTTCTTTTTCCTTTCTGGACAGGAGAACGACGATGAGGTGACATCTTTTGGTGTACAACATACACTGACATCCATGGCTCGACATGCGTCTTTTTATCTTAGTTTTTTTGGAGCCTGTCCTTTACCCTTGTGACAAATTTATCGGCTATCTTATCGAATTCAAGGAAAGGGCCAAAGAAACCTCCCTTTTGGTGGCTTCTCCTTTTCTTTGGACGAGTGTGCCTTTTTAGAGAGTGACGTCGATGTTTGGCTAAGCGCTTTTTAGGATAACGTGACTGTCTTTTTCGTTTTCCTTTTCCTTTTTGGACCGAATAAGAACGACGATGGTAACGGTGTACACTTCTTGGAGGGGACATCTTTGGGTATGCAGCAGCACAAAAACACTGATCCGTATTGTTTGCCTCAGGTCTTTTTTATACTGGAATGCGTCGCCACTGATTGTCTTTACGTCGTATCAACTTGATGACAGGCAACACACGTCGTGGAGGAGTTCGCAACGGACTAAATCGGGACAGTTCTTGCTTGGACAAATCCAGTAAACTCTGTAACACACCCGTTCTCTCTTGGACTTTGATTTTGGGCGCAGGTACTTTGTGAGCAGCGGCCACAGCCGCTAAAGAGGAAGAGGGTGTCACCGCTGAAGGAGAAGTTTTTGGAGACACTCTCTTGCGAGTAGAAGCTGTTTTCTGTGGACTTTTCTTTTTCTTTTTCTGAGGCTGTGACCTGGTCTTGACACCGTTGCTCTTTTTCTTTTTCTTCTGGGCACGTTTGGGTGTGGCTTTTCTCTTGGGGACGACTTTGGGAGCATTAGGATCTCATTTTAAGAGGGAACGAATGATGACACCTCCTAGAGAACTGCTTCCTCCAGGTTTCAAAATGATTTGCTTTTTGGTTTGAGTGTCGATGCGAGGATCGGCCAGTTGCGTCAAGGCGCCTTTGTTTCTCTCAAAAAAACGTTTGGTTTGATGTGGAATCTGAATGATGCCTTGCAGTAATTGACGTGCTGTCACCGTAAACCATCGTAAGACTTCTTTGAGACTAGCTTCTAAGACACGAGCACGTATTTGTGGATTTTTTTCGCGACTGATACCGTACAAGGCACGAATCAATTTAATAGGAAGATGAGACTGAAGGGACGTCATGTTGACGATGTGTGAGACAGAGTCAAAGTGACCAAGGTTTTTATAGATTTTTTTTGGTGATTGTGACTAAGTCGACGAAGGGGACGTGTACACGACAGGCCCTCCGTCTTGGCACCAGTGGTGAAACAGATGGGTACAAAATCGCAAATAATCGGGAGTGGTGGGTTTTAAATCCACGAGTAAATAAGCGTGTGGGGTTCGCCAGGAATGCCTTGACTTTCTCGCAGAAGGCTGTACGCTGATTGCCACTCTTTGTAACACCACACGATGCCTTGAGGGGGACGATCGATCAAATGATGTTTATGTTCGATCAAACGTTTGACAAATTCGGTTTTGCCTGAACCGCTCGGTCCGGCAATGAGCATGTTAAAGGGATGGCGAAGATACAAGGCCTCCCAACTAGTCCGATCTACGTGTTCGTCAATGACTTTGAAAGTGGAGGAAGATGGAGCAGAGACAGTAGAGGTAGCCATAGTAGTGTAAGAAATGTCACTTTTGACACGAAGACAGACAAGACAAGAGTTTTTATACTTTTATCAGGACACGTTTATTGTCATCTTTAAAAGTGAACAACACGAAAGACAAAATACATAAAAGCCAAATGGCTAAGTACATGAACAAAAGAAACATCAAAACGATCATAGTGGAATATAAACAAGTCTCTGTACAACATTTGTGATGATCAAGAGGTGAAATCGTAGGGGTACTGTGTAATGTTCTGAGAGTCTCTACACTCCTTGGCACAATCACACAAGAGTCCTCCCGGAAGGGCCTTTCAGGGATGTCGATCACGGTCCTGTCCTGAAGAGAGTGGTTTTCCTCGGTCACGACTTCTTCTTCTTCTGGCACTGTCACTAACACTGGTTTAAAAGTTACTTTTTTCACTGAACGTTTTAATTTTTTAGGATTACAAATCTTTGGCATAGCGTGCCACTTCTTTTGTCCAAGCCTCAGACCCCCAACTTTTCCAGTCACGTACATCTTTCCAGTGAGGGTGTAAGTCACAAGCTACATACACGTCGTTGTACACATCTTCAGTGCCTAAAAGTTGACGAATCTTATTTTCCCGTAGAGGTTGAGAAGTATCAAGATGAAAGCGCAAAGCTTTGAGCAGAATGAGTCTCTCGTGTACATTTAAAGGGACCACTTTCATGTTTTTTGGAGTGGTAGGTACTGTTCGTAAAGAGTCCACAAGGAATCGGCTGGTAAACAAAATCCCAGAAAGCAAGCCACTAAGACACACACTACACGTCGACCCCAATTCAATAGATACAGTTCTCGTAATAGGTGTTGGTAATCCTCAACCGTTTCAATAGTATCATTGATTTCGTTCCATGGAATCTGTTGTATCATGAATGATAAAGGTCGTGGCATGGTAGTCCGTTTTTATACCCTCTTTGGTGTCAGGTAATAAGTGTACTTTTTGAATAGCTTCGATTTTATTTTAGTACCGTACCAAAAACGTTTAGTCACTAACTCACACATCACACATCGCACAGGAGTTTCCTCTTTAACTAGAAAGAATTGTTCTTGTAAAGACTGGTTGTAATCCTCCAATCCTCTAACTCGTCCGTTGGAATTCGGTGTCCTAATATCACCTTGTAAGTTGAATGAGTGGTATCCAAAAATTTACGAATTTCACGCGATTCATCAATCTCTGACCACTGGAACACTTTCATCAGAATCAGTCTTCTTATAGCATTTAGGTAGCATTGGTTCCAACATCGGTGACGTAACAGATGCAATGGCTCTTTGTGTTTCACTTGTATTTTGACGAACTCTCTCAATTCCACAGGCAAACCACGAATATTCTCTTGTAAAGTATCCATAACCATGTCAGTCAAACACTTCTCTTAGAGCGAAAGTAATGAACGTAGTGAGTAATTTCTGACCACTGCCATTCCTGAAAACTGTCAAGAATGTCAATAAAATCTTCAAATGTAAATGGTCTAAAGCGAAATAGTAGAACGAACGCACCCTTGATCCAGAGAAATCGGACTTGTTTGTCGACTTTGGCCAAATTCCTCTTGTGAATTTCTCGACACAAAAGTTCCACAGTCACTAATTGAGATTTGGCT
This sequence comes from Megalonaias nervosa, assembly GCA_016617855.1. Lineage (NCBI taxonomy): Eukaryota > Metazoa > Mollusca > Bivalvia > Unionida > Unionidae > Megalonaias > Megalonaias nervosa. The sequence goes on from JAECUM010012066.1 coordinate 14,423, forward strand.
CTGGCAAGCCCCTGTCAAATGTCCTTGTAGATCTTCTCTTGCAATTCGTTTGGTAATCTTTGAAGATTATTTTTTACATCGGGTTTAAATACTTGTCTAGGGGTTGTCCAATGTTTGACTCCTAATCCCGTAGGTTGTTTCTTACACGACATGGTAGGCCCACTTCAATGACGAGGTCCCACTAAAGGTAGGTAGTGACAATCTGGGGACCAGCGAGCATGTTCCAGGTAAGCGCAATCTTTCTTCTCCCACGCGTGAAGTGACACACCGCAACTGAAGCACTTGACTTTATCCCCTTCGCCCAAGTAGATAAATCCAGCTCTAGCTAATTCTTCGGGGGTAGGTCCTCCAGATATTTTGGCCATTTTCCTTGGAAGGTTTGGATCCGACTTTCATAGTCACAGTATTCTGGCAAACGCACAGGGAACGAATATTCGTCTTTCACAGGTTCATTTCGATGAGGGTACGGTGAAATATCCAGGAGTCTACTCAGTTTTACATGACATCCGCAGGGTGGTAGTCGCATGGTTTCATAAGGATGACATCCACCATGAAAACCAGTAAAGTGAAAAGGAAAATTGGTTGTTTGAGGACTGATGACAGCCAGGGTGTTTTCTGGCATGAATCGTTGGCGGTACACTAATTACACACTTTGGAAATGGTGCAGGCTTCTTTCAAAGGGTCGATCCCACCGTGTTCCATGAACAGTTCTCGAAATTTTCCACAGCAACGACGTAAAATGTCCACGTCGGAACGACAATATTTTAACATTTCTTCCTGAAAAGTCGAAGGGGTCCGAAGCGTGAGTCTGGTACCGAGCGTAGAAAACTTCTCGTTGTTCAGTACGCATGTTGTCGGGGTCGTAGTACTGAGCCTCAGGCAAATGAGGTTGAACGGCGTGTTGAATGGCTTCAGTATTGAAAAAGTGTGGAAAATAGCCTTTGGCCATTTATGTCATTCCAAACGTTTAAGGCATGCGGCTCAAAGGCATGGCCAAGTAACTCATCGAATCTTTAAACTGCACTTGACCCACTTGCATTGAAATGATTTTGGCTGCGTCCAAAGTCACTTTCGGACGTTCGGTACTTTGTTCCGTATAGTATCTCAACAGAAACTGTCCGTCGTATCCCGAGAAATTGTGAGCCATCACGTGGCATAACGATGACAATCTACGTAACGTTCGATGTCTTCTTGGTTCCACGTCTCTTCAATAGGGTTTAAGATCCACTGGGCGAAATCGGCTAGCGTGTTCGGTCCCCGAAAGATTTTTTCACGTCCTCCAGGAATCTTGCTACATTGAGGGCAATGAGTCAAGATAGGTTCTTGGATGCACTTCTCGCACGCTCGGTGAGCCACGCAGAAATTAGGACTGTGAATGCCGGTCTCTTGCATGCATTCGAAATCGAAAAAGATGAAATGGCCTTTCTTTCTTCTGGTCATTATCTTCTTCTTCTTCATGTTTGGATTGGTATTTTTGAATGTAGCATTGGTGTTCCAAGTCCACGACTTGGCGAAAAATGTGACATCGCTTCTTTCCTGAACATACGTGCACCTTGGCACAATTGATACGTATGCCTTGTCCACAAGTAGGGCACAATCTCAGGAGCTGACAAGCACATTTCCGCTGTGAACCTTGGCGTCTTTAGATGTTGTTGGTAACAAGTTGGACTGAAAAACGTGCGCTGACAAGCTGGGCAATGCACTCGTTCTTGTCCTTCGTCCAGACAGGTCTTAGAGGCTAAAATTTCCTCACATTTCGATCCGCAATGCTTGTGTTGCTCTCGATTGTTATAGCCATAGTCACATTTCTCACAGTAATAACTGTATGACAGGAATGCAGTGATACTGGTGATGGCATCGAAATGTTCATCGTGATGATAGACGTGAATGTATTTTCCGTCTTTGAAATTTTTGCCTCGAAACAACAGCGGTCCGCGCACTTCTTGAGGGTGCACTTTCAATGTGTAGCGTGGAGCCAAGACGTCTTGCAACTTTTGCATTTCAGGAATGACACAGGGTGTGTCTTTGGATATCCCCGCTTGCTGTAACAGGAGTTCTGCTTCTCTTTGTTGTTTGATTCGATTCGATCGTCGAATAGTTTTCCAGGCTCTTTTCCATTCTACCGTGTCGTTCTTGTCGGCATACGTTCGTCCCACCACGATGGCACGGGCTAAACACATCTGGTCTTGAGGGTTGTTAATTTGAACGAGGCTACGCTTGATGCTGCGAAGATTGTCTACTAAGATCACCTTTTTGCCATGTCCTGACCCTTGGGGAAGAGACATGTGGGTCATGAACAGTGTCGCTTTTCCGTCGGTGATGTGAAGCTTGTCATGGGATTGTTGTACGTGTTGAATCTTGGCCATGACTTTGGAAGGTGTCAGTTCTGCTGGGCTGCTAAACTCGATCCAAACGGGGGACTTCAAATTGTCGTGATGAATGGAAAGTCTCAAGCGATCGTCTTCTTTGGCTTGACATTGCCGTTTCAGTGTAGTTAACAAAGAATTCCACACATCAGTGATGAACCCTTCTGCTTTCTCCAACGGTACGTCGGACTTGAAATCTTTAAACTTCACAGCGTACGTGTAGGCCGTAGTTCTAAATTTTCTGGAGGAACGTTTGTCCGTCTCTCGAATGTGGTAGTACTTTTCAGGATTTACTGATGGTAATGGACTTTGGTTTGATGTAGACTCTCTGGGCTTAGATTCTGGTTCACTCATCTCATCTTCAAAATTGCTGGCATGAATTTGAGCCAAGACTTCAGCTACTGTGCGAGGCGATAAATCACGTTTCTGCCTCTTACTGTCTTTTCCTTTCTTTATGAAATGATGCGATCGTTTCATCTTGATTGCAAAAAGTCAAATGACTGCATTTGAAACGCCATGGACCCCTATATATCCATGTTAAGCTTAGTGCATATATAAAGGGCTGGTGACTTCCCTCTCAGTATTCATTTCACTCTCAAACCGATCAGCACGATGGAAGAACCCACACAGATCAAACTTCTGGTTAGAGCTTTGCGAGGTGTCACACGAAAGTTTTCTTCAGACAAGCCGACGGACTACTCTCCCTCCTTTCGAGATAAAAGTCAAGATACTTGCTATATCTGCCAGAACAAAGGGCATTGGGCTACAGAATGTCCAGATCGTCATAAAAGCAAGACCAGTGTCAGAAGAGACAAAAGTCAAGATACTTGTTATCTATGTAAAGAGAAATGACATTGGTCTTCAGAGTGCCCTAAGAAACAACAGGAGCAGGAGGAGAAAGAAGAAGAGGTGCCCTCGGCAAAGGAAGAACCCCGTCACGTTCAGAAAGAGAAGACAGAAAAGAAAAGAAGACGAGAAAAGTGTGAGGAAGAAGAAGAGGAAAAAAGTGTAAAAGTGAAGAAATTGAAAAAACAGAGAGAGTGAAAGAAAAAAAGACACAGAAGAAGTCTATGAACTTTTTTAAATGTGTTGTGTTATGTTGTGATACTGAATTGTAAAAATTTGTACCAGAAAGGACCAGACTGAAAAAACGTAAGTGTCTCTTGGTTTGTGATTGTTTAGAATAATAAGGACCTACACTCATACACTCACAACACGTACATCATAGGGTTAAACAAGGGATTTTGAGTTTTAATTGATTTTGGCAAAATGAATAGTCTCTCTTTTCGAAAGAAGTGAGTGGCCTTGAAAAGGACCGTTGGGTGTTTGTTTTTTTCCTTAGAACAAACTCAGGAACGAGAAGCAATCCGCTTTAACTGCCTTAAGCCTTTGTCACGGCCAAGGCCTACTTGTGGACTTGCTCCTGTCAATGATTTAGTAGAAATCACTAGGGGTGGTATCTCTGGTGTAGTTACAGGGTTAGGCTGTTTGGCTTGGGAAGGTCTTTTTCTCTTAGGTCGTAATAAAGAAGTCTGATACATTTGTTTCAGACTTCTTAACTCGGCCAAAATGTCCAAGAGTACTATTACCGTTTGACTTTCACTGTTCTCCTTCTCTTCTAGCCTTTGTTTCCTCTCTACTGCTTCTTCTTCCTGTCGTCTCCTTTTTGCCTCTTCTTCTCGCTGTTGCTGTTCAAGGAGAAATGCTTCTTCTGCCTCTTTCTGCTGCTGTAAAAATTTCTCCAATTCTTCTTTCTGTCTTTGTTTAAAATCGTCGACGTGTGGCAAAGAAGGAGAAAGTGGCGAACGTACTGGTACCGGAACAAATTCTTGCGAAGAAGAGAAAAAATCTACTAAATCCCAGTTGAAATCAACCTCTTCTGGAAGTAGCGCTGTGTTAACTTTGGTAGACGCTGCTATGCCATCACTTCTCGTCTCCACAGCCGGTGCACCCCAATTCATTGTCTTCTTAGTTTCCGTCATGTTTCACAAAACAATGCCGCATCGATTCACTGTGCACAGACGCTAGTGCACCTATATAGGAAATGTGACGTCACAGGTAGCTCTCTTCTGATTGGAAGACAGACTCCGCGAAGTGACTGAATTTTGTAACGCGTGTTGGGATTGGTGGACAATTTCAATCCGTTTCTATCCGGTCTTCCACTATAAATAAACGCGGTTCACTTCATTCCCTTCACCTGTTCTCGTCACAAAGATGTGGACCAACGTTGAATCGTCTACTTTCGTATCGTCGTTGTTTTTCCGTACGGACTTACCCATGTATGTCAGATTAGCATGGAGAATCGTTAGGATTACCGAGACAAGAATTTGGAAAGAAGGACTTATGTGGAAAGACAAGGCTGTCTGAAGAGAGTTCTGGTTTATGGACCAGAGATTAGACGAAGTTTGAGGAAGAGAAGAAGACCTATGCGATGCCCTCTATGTTAACGGAATGGTGTTAACATAACAAACAATGGCCCTTTTCAGGGCCACTCCATTGCTTCGAAAAGATATTAATTCTTTCTTGCCTAAAAAAAAAAAAAATTATTCGATTTTATAATTTATGTAGATGTTTATTCTCTCTTCCCTAAAAAAATTTGTTTAGTCGATTTTATAATTTGTGTAGGATAGATTGATGTTCATCAATCTATGGGGAAAAAAACGAATATACAAAACCTACTCGACTAAAACACGAACGTTACTGATTCGTGTTTGCCTATAGCAATGACACAGGTCGCCTGACGTCACAGTACTACCTTGCTACATTGTTGCCAATGGCCAGTACCGTGACGTCACCCTACCTGTCCCATTCCTCTTGGCGCTATACAGGCCCAGCGTTTGCTAATACAAAATTCCCATTGAGGGCCATAGTGGCCCAGGCTGATTTTTGGGGTCTATAAATCGGAGGGCCATAGTGCCCCAGGCTGATTTTCCTTCTTTGGCATGATGAGGGCCCTAGTACCCCTATTCACAGATCTTCTGGGTATTTTGAATAATCAGCCATTATGTATATATGGTCTTTATTATCGTATCTACTTCAAATAAATCGGTTGATACTTTCGGACACGCTCTTTCTGGAAACTGAAGTAACATCACTTGTTTAGTTACTTGATTCTTTGGATATCAGTTATACGTTCACATCTTTTAACCATATTGTTAACAACTTGATTCATACATGAACGAAATAAAATATGTCGAGCTCTTTGTTTGCATTTTACCATTTCCATCTGACCTGCATGGGTTTGTATGAGAATGTTTTGTCTTAATCTGTATGGTATGGCGGCATTAACTAGTTCCTTTCAAAATCATATGTGGAACAATATTCACAAAATTTTCTGTATCGTATTCTCGGCTATATCTGGTTTCCTGTTCAACAAAAATGTGTTGATTAGGTCCACTGCAGTATATGCAAAATGTGGTAGAAATAAATACGTAGTGCATTTCTCACTCGTCCTGTCTTTCGTAGTAACACACATATACAATTGATACTCTTGTAAACACCATCTCCTAATTGTCAGCAACATTATCTTCTTAATGGCAAAACCTTTTATTTATTTAATCAACTGAGTCAGTGATAGCCCATTATACTTCATTTTAGGCAATAACTATGGTCATTTGTCTGAATTTATAAGGACTTTCTTTACTTTCTACTTTTTACTAAACTGAGAAGGATAAGAGTATGTGTTTGGTAATATAATTTTCACTCTTTCAATTCTACATTTCTCATTTTGGGTGACTGTGGCGAATAGATTTTGTAACCTGTTATTGAGTTGTTAAGCACTGGTAGATACTGAAATTCGTCTACCATATTGATTGTTAGCAGAAAATTGCTGTTTGCAGTATTTCTAAAGAACGAGGAAAACAGCAGTGGCAATGAAATTGTAGAAACCGCTCATGCGTGTCTATCCACCTCGTTGATGCAAATTTTGTGTGGATACGAGCGTATAATTACCAAATTCGTTGAGTTAAAAAAAATGTCGCAAAATGCAGTCATACTCATGAATGATAACTTTTGACGTGGTCTTTATTGAAATTGATACTATTTGTTTTTCAATGATTCAAGTTTTTTTAGTCATTGAGAATGAATGGATTATGTAGCACTCGGAATGTTGTAAACATTCTTATCTGTCATACGTTTGAGTTTTAGATAAATGCTAAAGATCAAATCAGCTTATTTACACTGATTGCATATTCTTGGCATAGCTTTCAAGCACTCGATCATCTCTCCGTGAATGTCGCGTTTTGGAACGGCCTTAGCAAACGCGGGGCCCGATTTGGATCATTTTGGCGGACCCCCCCCCCCCCCGATTTTTGCTGAGCCCCCTGTGAGCACGGCGTTTGGAAAGAAACATTTAAACAAGTTTTTTTTTTTTATGATATTGAACTTAAAAGTTTCTTCCATAGCTTTAAATCTACTTTCTATATATAGATATAATTTTAAAAATTGCTAACGGGTCATAATTCTAGTTCATATTGGTGACACGCTACCTCAGACAAATAGGTCAGAGGCATCTATTTTGAAAGATATGTTCTTTCCGTGTATTGCTAAGATAGAGAAAAAAGAAAGATTAATTTTGAAGAAAATATAGATACTTCTTTTCTATGATTTTACTGGATTCTGATTAACCAGTGATCCTCTAAATCTCCATTTTAGTTGCATATCGTTACTTCAGTAATGAAAGTGTTAACATAATTCCAAGAGAATTACTCGCCATATGGGGCGATCACATTTCCTTTAATACGTATGCTAAGAAAATTCTACTTTCACTTTGAATGACGATAAAGGCATTCCAATTTGGTTTGAAGGAGACAAAGGTCGACAAATCCCTTTTTTTAAACAATGTTGATAATGATAAAACGTTCAATATACTTAGTAATATATGACTGAAATGTGTTTTATGATAAAGAATCAATCAGATGAACATTACATGTCAAGTTATGTTTGATTGTCCGATTGTATGTAGGATCCTTATACACTGTAACTGTTTAGATATCAAATCGACTCGACTAGCACATGACTCATAATATTAAAGGAGATCCTTGTTTCGAACATAACACAAGCAAACTGTTTTAGTGTAATAAACAGGTGTACATATATCCAGCACTATGGCAAGTCTACCGTCTATGGAATATGGAATAGAGTCAGAAGCTATAGCTGACTATAGGTAAGTTTCTTTAACTGAAGTAAAAAAGCCATATCATTGAGTGGAAGATATAATATTAACCTAATCTGATAATCTAGTAAGACATGAAGATACTCTGTACTCTGTATAATAACCGGAATGCACATCCAATAGCACCCATTTTTCAACTGATGATAGTGTAATAACACAGCGTATCAACACTGTTGTATTTAATGGTAGAGGTAAACTTCGTACAAGGAATACTTCTTAGGCTTTACAAGACGCACTGGTGGCCCCGAGTGGCCGAGTGGTCTAAAGGGCTCACCGTTACGGAGCATTGTCATCTCACCTCTGTCTGCGTGGGTTCGAGTCTCGGATTCGGCCAATGTGGGTATGTGAGAAAGCTTGCCAGTAGTTTCTCGTGGGTCGGTGGTTCTTTCCGGGGTTTCCCCGGGGTTCTTTCTCCACCATTTATACTGGCCGCCATGTATAGCCTATTTTCTGCTGAAAAATAGCGTTAAACCCTACAACAACAGCAACAACAAGAAGCACTGACTCAGAGGTTTATGCAGTGGTGTACTAAGTGTAAATGGCAGCAGGAACCACTGGTGTAAATGGCCCCCAGGACGACTATGATGGCCCTAAGTGCCAGAATACGAGGTCCGAAGGGCCGAAGCTGTGGGAGTGTTCTTTGGAAAGGGCTGGTCCCCCCCATCACCAGCTAGTGGGTTTGCGAGAGCGCAGAGAGCTCCCCCTCGACTGGGACCTGAGGCAGAGCTCTGGTCGACAACGATTTTCCTGCAATTTAATGCCATTTGTTGGCTTTTCATGAAATCACCACTATTTGAAATTAACGACATCTGCAGGCGTTTACAGAAATATAATTCCACCACCCCCCCATACACCTTCATACTATTCTAACTACTAACGGTTGTTTGACGGATTCGAACATAGACGTTTATTTTAACTGACTGGTGCCCAGGCGACAGTATTGATCGATGTCTGGATCCCTCTCAATCGATTTGATGTGAAAGAGGATTAGCGGGGTGTTGGGGGGGGGGAGGGGGCGATAGATAGAGTAGCATTTTGTTCATGAAGCGCATGCTGGCAGCAGAAATGAGTTTGCAATTTTTTTTTTTATGCGGGTGCGTTATGTAATTGGCTGGAAGGTCGGAAATCAAGAGTAACAAATTTACAAATACACATTTTTTTTCAATTTCGAAAAAATTGTATCAGCTGTTTTGGCACTCCAAGACCTCTGGCGCCCAGGGAAACCTGCTCCCAGTTAATACTCTACTGGATTTATGTGCCGGTCTCGTGAACTAAAGGGTATGGGTTCGAATCCTTCCAAAGGGCCAGCCATCGTCTACTATCGTGGTGTGTTATTTGCGCCATTTAGTACGATGTAAATCATCAAACTAAACCTTTGCTAGCACCCAAATGAATGGAAAATGACATTAACGCATTTGGTATAACAAACGATACAAATTAGCAATGTTTACAGCAGATGATTATTTACATGTACTAATTCATTTCTGTCTCGAATCAAAGTAAAAATGACATTCACCGCTCCGCAGTTGAGTAAGTAATAAATTTAATTGTATGGTCCTATATTTGATAAGTTTTGCCACGTTAAAATTCTTTTTTGCGAAACGGGGAAGTTGAACAACAATTAAAACTGCCCTTCGCTTGAATTTTGATCCCATCGCCATCTTTTTTATATATCTGATCAGCATAATTCCATCCTCAATGTCCTGATAGAGGACAGTACTGTGTTTTCATGTTCAGAAATTTAACATTATCAGTTATTATAAATATAAATATCACTAAGTCAGTGGATGAATTCCAGAATAGAAGGATGGAATTATAGGCATGGGCTTTATCCTGTGTTGTCCCAGCTTTGACCCAAGACTCTTTTAATAAAACAAAAATTGGAAAAAGATTTTACAATTTGTTCATAAAGTAGCATTGACATGTCGAGTGAATACTGTGGTAACATCTTATTGCAGAATAAAACTATAAGTGACGTCAGTTGCCTTGCCAGTGCCTTGTGTCAATAAAATACAAACATAATATATGCAGCGGTTAAGAGTACTAAGTTTTGTACTAAAACAAGTTAATTTGTTTGTTTTTAGTATTGCTTGTATTACCGTTTCTTTACTACATACTTTATGTTTACGGTACATGTACATGATGATTTTGTGAAACGAATCTAATATGTCGACCTTGATGTAATTTGAAATCGAGTCCCTTGCACAGCTGCACTGTTCTCTACAAAAAAGACTGACCATACATGCATCTCTAATGTAAACATATTGTGAACGGGATGTAAGTATTAAAAGCTTGAGAGGGGAGCAAAAACCCGGATGCCCAAAAAACAGGAACACTTTTCATGACAACATTTTCAGCCCGAATATACAAAACCTTACTTTTTATAGAAATTATATTCATTGCTTATGAAGAGGAAACACTAATAAATTAGTTTGCTTAAAAATTATAATCCTGATACTTCAGCTACTAATTTATTTTATATTTTTTAATTTGAATTTTGCCTAGAAAACATGTTAGAAATCAGTTTAAAAGAATGAAATTCTTGCTTTGAAATATAGTTACATTAGATTAACTATGAGCTACCATGTTTTCCGACTCATGTGATGATTACTAGTTCATTAAAAATCTCTTTAGCAGCGTTCTGATTTCAAATCTCCTGAACTATTCGAAGCCAACCAGTTTATTTTTTTTTTAATTTTGAAATTTATTTTACAAAAAATTACTAAACCAGAAATAAAACTAAAACAGAGTTAAATAGCATGCAGCTAAATATCATTGGATCTTTTGAATCGGTAACATTAATCCCAATCTTCCATACAAATTATAGAATTTTTAGACCTACTGATTGCAAAAATGATTTGACCTAATAACCCCGTAAAGCCAAATATTTACATGAACTAAGTATTTACTTGCGTTAAATACATTAGCAACAAAAAGCTATTCAGACTGGGATCGAGTCTCAGGCTCGGCTGCGTGGGTATGTGAGAAAGTTTGCTAGTAGATTCTTGTGGGTCGGTGGTTATTTCCGGGATTTGTCCTGTTTCTTCCTCCGCCAAATATACTGGCTGCCATGTATAAAATATATTGCGCTGAAACATGTCGTTAAACCCACAACATCAATCACAACAACAACTATTCAGAAGAAGTGTGATAGATTGCGTTACATGCCCGGAAAGAATGGTAATTGCAAGGGGCGTTTCGCCAAATAACACGTTTTCGTTGTAGAAGCAAATGCGCCTGCGATCGACAAGTACTTTCGGCTGTTGCTCTGCCAGAGAAAGCGCAATTGACCTTAGCTGATGTGCAGTTTGTGCCTCCATCTTAATTTGAACTTGTACTTGTCAACCCCATGTTTACGCAGATACTCTTCAAAAAGTGGTAGGTATTCCTTGCTGATGTTAACTTGTTTTGCAAGCCGTGCCGATTCTTCCTCGTCAATCTCATGATTTCCATGAGGCACAAATAATTCGTGTTCCGTGTCTACGTTCGTTTACACCCATTCCCCATTTGTATTTAGTTTAAGCTTTTTGAGTTCTCATTGCGATAACCAAAGATGGTTGGAGTGGTTGAGAATTCCGCTAGCGGTGTGTTGATGTTGAGACCTTGCACCTAATGGTGACTCTGAAGGCAAATGTAGGCACAAAGCTAGTTTTAAGGCTTTCGTGTGAGGTGTTGGCCGGAATGGCAGTACTGCCACTATGTGTTATTAAGGCACCATTTACACGGCTTGAAAGTGAGCCCACTTTCTTTCACGGTAATGTCCATGGAAGTTAACGAAGAAAGCCAGTGACGGTGATAGTGTTGCTGTGGCTGAGTGTAAAACCACGACGTTTTGAAAGTTTTGTTTTGAATCCCAGTGATAACAACCAGACGCTTTTATTGCCGTAACCCCACTAACTGAGGTGATTTCGTCAACCGTTACGTACACTGCCGTTACATCAGGTGCCACTACAATAAACGTAACGGTGGTTGCCCACTAAAACGGAAGTGTCGCTTACGGAAAACCGACTTTTCAAAGCCGAGAATGCAGGCCACAGGTCAAAGAAGGATCCTAGAACGTACAGCCTGGCAGAGTATTCACTGGTGCGTCAGATACTCAGTTATTGATAAACTTCACCACTGCGGCATCCTTAGGGTTCACTTTATCACGCGCCTCTTTGATTAAGTTGTTATTCATTACCACCACCCCGCTAACTATATCGCCGGGTTTTGAGAAATAGTTCCGTCGCCGTCATTGTACGCTTTGATGTTTAACACTGACATACCACTGTTGCTTGGTGGCACATAGATGTTTAAAACTGTTACGTGGTTGGCCATGATGCCGGCTGGTTTGTTGAGGAGCGCTGAGATGTCCACGCCAGAGTTTCAAGGTACCCTGCTGCCTCAGGCAACATGAGCGCCCGACGAAACTCCCGAAGCGCCACATTTTTTACAATTGCCGAATATGCATAGCATAAAGAGGGACCAGACTCCAATTAACGTGAGATAAAGACAACACCACATCCAATAATGTGTCATGTGTTGGGCCGTGCTCAAAGACACAAGGTAGTCTAGAGGTGAATAAAGACGTGTACGTCAAAGTGGAGGAGTGTGATGGCGTCGCGCCGAATACTGCCTACAATTGTGTGAAGAGTCGAGGTTGACAATGCTAGCTTTCTGCCCGCTGGGTCGAGGTAGGTGCCAGAAATTATCGTGCATGCAAACGCCACAGCAGTGCTTTCAGTGCAGGACCATATGTTGCAAGTCGGAGTTAGAGCCTTTACTGCAGCCATGGCAGGTGAAGCCCCTTCCTTTTTTTATCATTTACACCCTTGACAAGGACTTTCATTAAGGGCCTCGCCATCAGCTGCTGCAGTCGCGTCAACTGCTGCTACCTTGCCTGGCAGCCATAGCCAGGAGAGCAAGGGCAAGCAGAGGAAAATGTTTTGTGTCTGGGCCTAGACCGAAAGTAAGGAGTAGATGTTGCGAGGTGCTTGATCTGAGTGGGCAATAGCATGAGTGGGCAGTAGCATGAGTGGGGCAAGTCTATATTGACTGCCACAGCAAAGCCACTGTGAGACACCACGATATGTATTTAAAGCTTTGGACTTTTGAGACGGGCACCGGTCGAGCTTTGTATATCATTGTTTAGTCGTTTTGTTTGCGCTGCGAACGTGTATATTCCTCTGCCATTGTGTTCATATGATATTTCGATGGAGGCATTAGTAACCTTCATTCTCCTGCTGGCACCCCCGAGAAGGAACGTTTTGTCTGAGGGGATGAAGTTATCCCTATAATTGGTAACTGCGCCCATTGCAACGCAGGCCTTGAAGTACACGCCCACAACAAACTGATAGATCACGTCGAGATGTTCCAGGCTGAAGTAGTAAACTGGGTATATGCCGCGAAAATCCTCATGGCTTTTCAGGCGGCCCTAGTGCACCTTCTGGTTGCGCCCCATAAGGCTCAGATTTGACGAGTCACAGCGTTGATGGCTTATTCTAGAATGATTTCTTCGACCACCATCTGGTGGATATTGATGTGTCGGTTCACCGCAATGGCGTGCAGCTTGTCAAAGAGAATCTGGTTGTGCTCTTGGTAAAGTCAAGAAGTATTTGCTGTGGGGCAGTGATACCCTGCAGGGAGTATTGACCGTTGACTGCACTTTTCTTCGTGTTCCTAGTCATGGCCTGAAAGGCTAGAGTGTTTCATGTCCCCCTTCAAAACGTTAGGTATCGTATCACTAGTTACTTGCTGCGGAATAAGAATAGAGTACTAAATGTTTTGAAATACACCCATTGACTAGTAAACTGATTTTAGTTTGACCCTAATTAATTTCACAAATTTCGATCCATGAGCTATAGTTGAGAACAAAATACTTCCTTTTCTTTCCATATCCTGTATTTCATTTCCGTCATGTTAAACAACGTGGGATCCAATCAAATGCAGCTGAACAACTGTTTAAGGCCGACAGAGGCTTTTCTAATGAATGGAAGCATGTGTGGCTTGTATGCCGATCTAATAGAGGATTTATTTTTATCTTTTAATTTATTAGCATTAAGTCCTATGGGAAATACATTTGCGGTCCGATTCTGTTAGCAGGTTTGTCTCCGCCATCAGCCGGCACTCAAAGTACGAGTACTGTAAGTGTGACCTTGGTTTTTTGTGGGAGTTTTATGGGTTAGCACACTGGTACTAAAGATGCCGAGATAAAGATATATCGGCAGGAACCAAAGATGTGGGTTAGCAGTATAACGCAGGAGAAGTTGTCATGTACGTAGAATTGAACCTTCTATAACGCGTATCATACATTAAAGTTGGGGTTGCTGCCTCACAGTACCTTCGTGTGCAGCGCGTCTACCCTTTGTCGGGGTAAACTGGGTATTGTCGACGTGGTCTATTGTGTCCTTCGAGAACATCATCTACGAGTCAGCATTGCGGACGTAGAAGAGCAAGCAAGACCTAAAATTGTCATGGGGACAGCAACGTTTTTCAAGGTAGCCTTAAATTCTTGGCTAACAATAAGATATGCGCCACCACGCCGCTATTGACAAGTGCCATATGTAAGCAGGCGTGATCTGTCTCGTCTATCTTTGTGAGTGGGCTGACAAACTTGATAAAGGTTTCGGAGGGGAAAAAGTAGAGCGAGGTGTCCTGTACCTATGTGACCTTTATGATTGTGATCGCGGGCATTGTACCCGTAATATTGCAGCTCAGGGATGCTTCGGTCGCTGAGCAGAGTGGGGCATATATCTGGTAGTGAGAGACGAAGGTCTCACCTCATGGCCATGTTTGAGACTATAGTGTCCAGCACCATAATGAGGCGAAATGACAGTGACTAAGTTTGGAGCGACAGGTTGACACAAGGCGGGAAATTGTTGTGACAGTCAGGTAATGCTTACACAGCCTGTTTGCCACCGGCAGTGGCGGGAGCTGGCAGCTCGTTGCTTTTGCCTGACGTATGACAGTTATCTTTGCATTCGAGCTGGCCTGGCCAGTGATGCGGTGGACATGGTGCTGCCCTGACTATGGCTTGAAAGATATCACCCAGCCCACTAGTGTACACGAAAGACTATCTGGGGGAAGCGACGGCTCGCACTCGTATAATGCTTTGCATGTGTTCATTTCAAGGCCATGATCTAGCCGCTCGTTTTGCCGTTCCACGGCTGGCGGACGATGTCAGCGCTGCACTATATGCGCTGTTCCAAATACTGTTATATACGTACCTTGCTATAGCGGAGGACTTTCTCGGGCAATATATCCAACAGTAGGCGTCTCTCCACGGAGGTCAGGCAGGATGCCTTCCTAGTAGGTTTGCGTAAAAACTCAGAGAGAAGCCAGGACAATATCAAGGTCGCTTGGGGGATAAACTTAGCATCAGAAGGACGGCGTTTTAAAGTTAGTTGACAAATTGGTGTGGTTCGGAAGCCAGTATGTCTTGATTGATCTGTCGGCAGTGGTCCTCTCCTATCTGCTTTTGTATTTTCGCAATTGTGCCATTTTCGCGTGAGCCAGTCTGGACTCACATCCGTGTCTCATAAAGTAAGTATGAGTCATAAACTTCATCTTGAATCTTTTGCAGTAACGCTTTAATTGTTACCTTGTCCATGATGTCATCATTTAATAGTGCTGCCTCCTTGACATTGACAGTCTTCTTGGCTGGTTTTGTGAGATGCGCGAAAATTTCCTCGAACTCGGGCGACCCAAGTCCGTCATAACTATCGGACATTTAGTATGTCGCGCAGAGCGGGTTATAATCTTCTCTATTATCCGTAATTTGCGTTTGACATTTTGATACACGGTATTCTATGGCGTCAGGGTTAGTCCTCCTGTCAAGGCCCGCTCAAAACCTGAGTGGGTCTTTGCCAGACATGTCTATGGTAACGAAGCTGTGGGGTATTGGTGTTGCCTCATCAAATAAACAACGAAATTCGTGCCAGTCCATGTTAATGGCATATCATGTGAGATGATGTCATGATGCTTAGTTCAGTGGTTTCATGGCGTTTTTTTTTTTGCATAACTGAGAAACCAATGAAGCCCAAGCAATTAATGAGCTGCCAAAATACTTTAAAATGTTCACGCATTGTCTGGGCTATTGACAAAAGATATGCAGGTTTACACCATGTCTGAACGAGCCGTTATGCCCTTGTGCATATATGTCTCCAAATAAAACTAAGCGCTTTCTTCGATCAAACTCATAGTCACTAGCTCCCCTCGAACCATCAATCATCTCCCCGAGGCTTCCTTATGGGGGGGAGGGGTGTGTGTTTGTGGCAAGCAGGGGGTTAACGTCCTAAAAGGTTGGGAGCACCCCATATAAATAAATAAATAAGTTATATATATATATATATATATATTCTGGCTCTTCAGATCACTGATTAGAGGTGAACAGATCGCCGTTGATGGTAGGATTAAGGGCGGAGATTATTACCATCACGGCATTTATCTCGGAGGTGGAAGGGTAGCGGATTTTGGAGGAGACGGTAAAACAGATGCAAAGCCTAGAATAGCGAGTATTGAAGAGTTTACGGACAATGGAAAACGCAAACTGGTGCGTATCAACTACAGGTTGGGACAATGCCTTTCTCTTGAGGAGGCAGCAAGGAACGCCGAAGAATTAGTGAAGAAACCCGATCGCTGGGGATCATACCATCTTCTCCGAAACAACTGTGAACACTTTGCGACAAGATGTAAAACGGGAATCGCCACATCAAAGCAAGTGCTTGAAAAGGTCACTGAATGCATCAAGAATCCTGCGAAACTGATAAAATATATTTTGGTTCTAACTAATGCAGGATCAAAGTCAGCTGCTGGTTTTACTTCCTAATGAAAACGTAATGTTCCATAACATAAATTAAGAAATACTTTTCCATTTAATTAAATTCAGCAGATACCCGAATGAGAAACTTAATAATCCACATCGCTCAAACCGATTATCTGACACTTATTGTATTACACATTCTGCAAAACAAATCTTCTTTGTTCTTTTGATTATGTACCTACGTAAGTTTAACAAATTAACCCGTGGCATTGATTTCCTTGTGCCTGTAAGTGAACTTCTTTTCAGTTTCATTGTAGATTGAATATATTAAATATGCAGCACTCACAATACACGTAGGTATGTACAAAGAATTAATTAGCTACATAGCAACGTACGTACGTATGAACAAATACTTTACTGTAAGTGTGAGGGGTACAATTTGGCATGACGAAGTCACTCCCTATCTTTCATGGCATGAGGATGGCACTCCTTATCTTTCATGGCATGAGGAAGGCACTCCTTATCTTTCATGGCATGAGGAAGGCACTCCTTACCTTTCATGGCATGAGGAAGGCACTCCTTATCTTTCATGGCATGAGGAAGGCACTCCTTATCTTTCATGGCATGCGTCCGTTACATTAATATTATTGATCATCTTCGTGCAAATGACTAGTATGATTCACATTTTCTGCTTATATAGTTTTGATATATGTAAAATATTAGTTAGGTACATGCGTGTGGTTTTATGTGTGTCTCTGGCTTCTTTCATTAACAAATATATTAATAATCATCATGATGCAAATAAAGTGGCTTATTTAAAGATTGATTCATTTGTCTTTAACATTTTATTGCTTCCATTTCATCTCGAAGATATATTAAAAGATGCATTGTAAGTTGTAAGCATTGTACGATGTATTTGTTATAGTCATTCACAAATACATTTTGTAAAGGGCTGTAAAAGGAATTATAAAACACACTTGTACCTAAAACAAAACTAGCTTTTGAAATTTGATATCAAAATTAAACATGTAAGAAACATATATTCACGGCAATATCTCTTTCCCTTTAAATTTTGTATAAATATATAGCCAAGTGGATGCTATGAATCGAAACAATATACCATTATCAAATATACTGTTCACCTTTAGTCACTGCGTGGATGGCGTCAGTGCAACTTCGACCGACTTCAACAATGTCGAAAACAACGGGGTCGGGAGAGTCAACAACGTCGAATCAGCGGAATAAATGACAGTGCCACAGGAAGTTGATGTCATCAACGTTCATCAATGTGACGTTTGCATGATTAATGCACGTGGGGCCATCGCTTTTGTACTTTGTGGCCACTCCCACTTTTGTAGACTATGTATGGACATACCGCTGGAACAAAATCTCAACTGTCCACTGTGTCGCATTTTCATCGTGACAACTAAAACGCCTTAGACCCATAGCAACAATACGTTTACAAACACTATAATTAACTCTTAGTAACAGATTCATTCTCATTATTCAGCCTTATTGTATCGTGCAAGGATAGTTCAATTATACGACGCATGCTTAGCTTATCGTTCTGACATCTTGTCATAAGGGTGAACACAAATGGTAGCCAAATACTTTGGATTAGCCTAGTGTCAGCCCTAATCTGTGTCTGCGCGTGTCAAGTACTGTTTTAACCTCTCGCGCCCATGAGATAGTTGTCGGGTCTTTCTATCACAGGTAAGCCCTCTACAGTACCTTCTAAACAGTGTTTGTTGGCAATTTAGAAGCTGAAACACGTTTCCCAGCTAGAACTGAATTTTGTTTGTACACTTTTTTGTTTAGTTTTGGATCAAATTGTTTTCATTATTCGGAGTTGCGTTGTTTCGCTGTTTTTACTGGGAAAAATGATGATACTTAAGTAGGAAAAATTCGGGACACCCCTCAAATAAAAATTGTTGGTCTTGCGGGTACTCCGATATACAGAGGTTTCGGTTTTGAAGTTTTAGAGACTTAAATGTACGTGTATGTAAATCTCAGAAAAAGGCCGCTATACAAGATATTCCAAAAGTAAATAGGGATGATGGAAATTGTGGTTCAAATGTTGATGATAACGAAAGTTATTTTAATTTAGAATGCGAAAGGTATATGGAATTTAGAGAACATTACATTAATCCTTATTATTTGAAAAAGTCCAGTGCTCACAAAATTTAGAGATTGATATTTTTATAAAATATTAAGCAGGTGACTAAAAGTCCGGAAGTTATCTATATTATGGTTTTCAAGTAAGAAAATGAACTGAAGTCAGAACATATTATTTGTGTTTACAACTACTTTTTCTACGCATACATCTGGTAATGTATACATTTACTGGGTTGCCACTTGCATGTGCTTTTCTTGTTGTTCTTTTTCTACCCTTTCATAAGTTGCCAAACTTTTCTCAATAAATATCTTCCTCGTAGTTTAATTTTTGCTATTGGTTTGTGCCTTAATCACTGAAATGTGTTTCGCAATGTCCATTTGCTTGTGAAGGTACATGTGGTAAATCTGTTCGGTTTTTCATTTCATAGCGAACTATCTAGCTCAGTTGCGTAGACCAGTGGTAGCTAAAGTGTATTCCTTTCCTGCATTCATTTATTTGTCTTCCTGTATTTCTTGCATGAGGACACAACTATCAACTCAGATGTTGCACCAGAGCTTTAATGATGATATTGCATTGAGCAGCAGAAAGACCAAGACGATTTGTTTAAAGGAATTCAAATCTCAATGAAAATAATATTGTCAACATTTTGGTGTGATGAGTGGATTAAAAGTGTGACCAGAGCTATGAAATTAAAGGGACTGATTTGCCAGGTGTTACGACTTTATGATCTTAAACTAAGTAAAGGAAATGAGCGAAAGCCAACATGTTTTATATTATTCAACAAATAATTTCTTTCTATAGAATACAAAGTAAACATTTTAAACAAAATTACAGTATTTGTGAAGTAAATCTAAAAACAGTCATACATGTTTTATCACAAGTCCAAAAGTATAGAGTATTCCAAACGAAATCCATTGTTGTTCGCAATGAATTCCCAGTTTGAATATGCTTATGTGCCTTTAGCCTTGAATAGTGCTAATATGCTGACAGTATTGATGCATCACAATCCAAATATTCTTGAATGAATTCACAATAATTCCAAAATAGCAATTGTTTCTTATGTCAAAGTGCACTTTGTAACTTCAGTGAATAATTTAAATATATAATTAAATACTCTAAACTGAACACAACTTGATTCCAATAAGACTGATGTTAAGATATGGAATAACTATTCCAGAAGTAAACGACATTTGCAAAAAAATGTAAGACACAATTTCAGAACCAGGATGAGGTTCAAGTTAATTAAAATTTCCATAAATTTTGTAAACAAAATTTGTTTCTAAAAAATTCTAACTTCAGAATTAAGGCTAGATCTAGATATCCAACCAAGAAAACATGTTTAACATCAAGTAATAATTACCTTAATTTATACTCTAAAATCATAAGTATTAGCTATGTCATATATTGTTAACTACACTCCAAAAAAAGACATGTGAGTAGTCACTTGGGCCTCTACCCTTAATACTCAATACCAATCACATAATCTATATATATATATATATATATATATATATATATATATATATATATATATATATATATATATATATATATATATATATATATATATATATATAACACAAAGGTGTGAGTTATTTTAAGAAATTCTAAAGATATACCAATACTACCCAAATTAATAAGTAGCAAAATGATCGGACAAAATTGCGAATCATCAAAACAACAATCTAGGTGCTGACTCTTATGGCCTGCTGAATATACATACATACATACATACATACATACATACATACATACATATATACATACATACATACATACATACATACATACAGTCATACATACATACATACATACATACATACATACATACAGTCATACATACATACATACATACATACATACAGAACGAGGAGTGTTTACAATGCAAAATTATTAAATGTTTTGACATATAACTCTATCTACATCTACCATATAAATGAATATTCAGTTTTATTTCTGCAAAAGTGTTTGAATGACTCCCTATAAGGAATTATTGAATGTTATTTCAAATAGCAAGGCGTTTTAACTCGGCTAATGCTGAGGATGATTCATAGGTTATGCAGTTTTAGTTGATCTACATAACATGCAAACAAGTTTTTATTTCAAGCAATTAGAGCTTCGTAAAGTTTTTACTATTTTATTTTTTTAATCCACTTTATTGATACATTGTTTGCCTCTGACAAGTCTATAGGCAGATTGGTGTCTTAGGAATGCGGTAGGTTAATATAATTAAACTTGATAGGAAGGAACAGAGCAAGACAGTCGCTTGAGCGATTGCTAAAATATATCATTGGTAATGTGATATGTGCATGTTTTCATGTCTCTATAATTATTTAATGGATCAGTTCAAATAATCATTCTTAGGAAATAATTATGTTTAAGGAAGTTGATTCAAACTCCAGTTGACCTTATCCGAAGTTAAAACTACGCCATATTTTGAATACTCGAATATGCTTGTAGTGTTTACTTTTCTGTTAAAATGTTTGAGTGTGATTCGGATATATATATATATATATATATATATATATATATATATATATATATATATATATATATATATATATATATATATATATATATATATATGTTTTGATAAGGACTTGTGGCAAGCACTTTAAAAAAGCCATTAAAAAACACCCAGGCTATAGCATTTTAAATAGTTTATTATACCAGTCTGTCGTAGTTGACCATAACACTAGCGGCATCATTTTGTCTTCCAATTTATTTCTCTTTGCTGTGTGAATTTCCTATAAGATCAATTTCTCTTGTAAGACTTGTACATTGGTAAAAAAAATTTCTTGTAAAAGTCTGTAATATAACGCAATCATAAATATATCCCCCTTGTCGAAAACACCCACCTATGAAAAGGACAAAAAAAAATAAATTAAAAAAAAATAAAAAAAAATACAAAGACAACAAAACCAGCTATACCCTAGAGAAACAAATAAATCACAAAACAAAGTCTCTAACAAGAGATTTGTTGATATAGAACAGAACTTGAATAAGAGAGCTACTCTTAGGGCTCACTTCTGTTCACTGCAACAACTGTAACATAGCGGTGGTTGTTGTATTTAAACTTTATATATATATATATATATATATATATATATATATATATATATATATCTCACTCTATATATATATATATATATATATATATATATATATATATATAATGTATCACAAGTGTTTTAATATGTGTAGCTATCTGATAAAGGTGCCCGTTCGTGGTTTGGCTGTACACTGTCATTGTCTCTGCAGGAAAGTATTAGCAACCAATCGTTATATGGGGTTCTAATATTTCTGTCCTTCTAGGTAGCAATAAGAAATATACTCTGCAAAAAGAGTCTCGCTACACGTAATTGAACAAATTAATATCATTTGTTAAAACTTGAATACTTATTATTTTATCAAGAAGTCATGTTGACCCAATATTTGTTTTTAGAGTAGACAGTTTTTAACAGGCCAAACAAACATGTATGACTACACCTTGTACTGAATAAATTAAGACTGAACTTTTAACTTGGCTCGCTTTAAAATAGACTATTTAATAATGTGTAATAATTCAATCAAGTGTTGATAGACTATTTATGAATGGTATATTAAGAATATTATTTTAAAAACATCTGAAAGAAATTTCTTTATCTTACAAATATCAGATAAAATACTACTATAGTTTTGATTGATTGGTTGACTGACTGATTTAAATGAACGATTTTTTGGTAAATCATTTTTGTAAACCTTTTTAGAAACGGTACATTACACATACATGTACATGCAGTAATTCAAAATAAATCCCCTTGAACATTATTAGTTTCAAGATAAAGGAAACGCCCATTTTAAAGCCTAACTGTGTAATAGCCGCTGTCGAAATATATGCATATACATATGATCCGAATAAGGATATTAGACATTACAGTGTCTTCCTCTAAATGTGTACATATTGCAAGTTTTTCTTTTTTCATAAATTTATTCATCAGATAAAATGTCAAGTTCCTTTTGATAACGTTACCTGCTTGCGATGAAAAATGTAATTGTCATAAGAAACTTGTAAGGAACATTCTAACACCCGTTACAAGTGCAAAGAATATGTACCCTTATTTCGTTCGATTATTAGGTAGAAATAATTAAGTTTTGGCTCCGGTGATTTTCGAATTTTATAATATTTTCTGGAACAGCGGATTAAAGAAATAATGATTCTAATAATCCCTATTCCTCAGAAAATAATTTATTTTCCTATCGATTCCATTCAGTTATGATTCGATATAACATCGTTTAAATTTGATAGGCCTGCAGTAATAGACGAAAATACACATTAAACCTGCAAGGCAGCATAAAATATCGACGCTCTCTAAGAAATAACTACCTAAGGGGTAATTGTAACATTGTAACAAGTTGAAAAATTGATCATATTGGATAAAATGAATGCCGATCGATCTTGTCCAAAGCAGCCATGTGCTTTGTCGATGGAACTACTCAAGACTACGTAATCAGTGAAAGCGACGTACCTATACAAACTATTGTAAACATTCGTAACAAACATATTGATATGATAAGATTGTGAGACTGGCATAGCAATAAATAGTGCGTGATCGCATATGATATATTGTGCTAAACTAGTGTACTACAAAACATAATCGAACCTATTTAGATCCACAACTGTTAACCAATATTCTCGGTTATGGTTTAGATTTTAAAGTATCTAGCAACGTTTTGCACCATCAACAACATGAACACGATTGGGTCCAAGCTGTATTCTGTTAAACAGTGTATTTTTCCTTTTGAATAAATAAATAATTTAGTAGAATGTAAAAGTCGGTAATAATAAAGCAAGTTTGCCAAATAAAAAACTCATGCAGATTTAAGCTTCTGTTAAGTAAATGATGTGTACGCTATGTATTTTATGTGTCTCCTAGCAAGTATGCCTATATTCAAGACTTAATTGCATTCTTACTTGGGGATGCACGCCTAGGCGAGAGTATATTGTTGTTGGTGCATGCATGCAAGACAGTGTATTCTGTAACTCGATGGATGCTATGAAGAGTGACATGTATTAGTTACCTAAGAATTAAGATTTTGTACATGGAGTTATGATAGGAAGCCACGTCATAAATGTAATGGATTCTGGGTTCTGATCTCCAGGTGTCTGACAAGGCCCAGGGTAGGAAGAAGTGGCTACGGTCGGATTGTAGGTGGAATAGATGTGAATATTGTGATAGCATTTTGCAGGCGCGTTTTCTCTCATTAAATGTATTGTTACGTGCAGCGTTGAGGCAACCGATCAGTTATTTAATATAGCCCCGCTTTTCTAACTAAATATTGCTCAACATTCTCACATAAAGTTTTAATGTACATAAATCTCGTAGGTAAAGAACCAGAATTACAAATGATTAAATTCAAATCAATCACAGTCATGTAGGAATGAAACATGAATACTTTTGAGCATGTTATGTGATGCTACAAAAATCATTCCATTACGCAAAGGCAATTTTAATGGAGCTATGAAACTTGAGTCCATAATCTTTTAGTCATACTAAAATGACCAAGTTGAAAACGTAATATTTTGTCTGCTTATATATATATATATATATATATATATATATATATATATATATATATATATATATATATATATATATATATATCTCAGGTAGACAACAAAATAGAAGGTTTAATAAATATCATAGAAAAACTGTAGGAGGAGCCAATTACACAATATGTTTACCCCACGGTCGGTTGCTATCTGTACAAACTAACAAAACTGTAGACATGGCATTTTAAAAAAATTGTAAACCCAATATCGTATGACGCACATTTTCGTTATCTCCGCAAATAAGCAAAGGTAAATTTCAAGGTATTTTACTGAAAACTATAGAAAAAACAAAACCATGATCCTACTGTGTGACGGTCAATAGAAGCATGAAAGATTTCAAAGCACGGCAGTGTAAAAGTATTCATACGGAACCCTTTTTATGCATTATACACATCTCAATTGTCTTTCCAACAACGTTGCACAGTTTCTGGCGCTTAATACCAAGACCTCACTTAGAATCCATGTGCTATTATAGTCAGTAGTAAATTAAAAAGAAGATATCACAACAAAAGTAAATATGTTATTTCAGCTATTGTACATGGATTGAAGTCTATGAACTGTATAATGGGAAAAATAAATCCAATTGCTAGCCAATGGGTGCATCGCAAAACAATTTGTACTCGATTTGTTTTATTCCCCTCACCAGTATACTAGTTTTCTTGCTGGGAAATATTTTTATTTCTGTGTATTGAAAACATTAGACGCCAGGTATGCTCTACATATTAATCAACACTTATGTAATGCGGACAGACGATATTTATATCACATATAAATACACATATTTGCCCTTTGAACGGAGTTACGATATGCTCCAGGCAACTGTGTATTGACCGAGCGAATGAACTCCTCACATTTCTGCGAGTGTGTCCGCTACAAAATGTAGTTCTATGCATTTTCTTGTTGTTCGCAATCACATATGTAAATTGATAAGTTAATTGTTTTCTTTTCGAGTTTCTATTTTTATTCACATTAACTAAATCAATATAAGACACTTACGATTTAAACATGAAAGCTGGCTTTTATGAAGAATGTTGTGCACTACAAGCACGGTTAGCTTTTTGTACACTGAACATGAACTCTCAGGCATTCACTTTCTGGCGTATGGAAATTAGCGTGGAATAGAAACTAAGCAAAATGACTCACCAGCAAGAGGTAATTAAAATATTTTAATATATTTACAGTTGATCTAAGTCATTATTCTGCTTTATTAAAATTTCTAAAGACTATAAAAATTTCTCTCTCTCTCTCTCTCTCTCTCTCTCT
>JAECUM010012067.1:0-86230 GCA_016617855.1 Megalonaias nervosa
TACTGAATGTGTTGATGTGCCTGTAGTCTCCAATATGCTAATGTGCCAGTGGCCTTGAGGGTGGCAATATGCTAAAAGTCTTTTGATGTATCACAATAATATAACTCAAATGTTCTTTTCTGTATTCACTATAATTCCCAATTAATGTCCCCGTCAAAGCATGTCACTGATGAGCACTTTGTATTTCAGTGAATAATAATTTAAATAAATAAATCCACCCAAAGGAAAAACCAAACACAACAATAAGACTGAATCTGCTTCAAGATGTTAAGGCAAGAAAAAGTACTTTTTAGATAAACAAGATTATATAGCCCTCTACTTGACCTAGGTCACAATTATCATTTTCTGGAAATTCTCGTCACTTAATGGAAACTTCCATTCTAAAAGTTTTTAGTGTCAGAATCTCAAGACTATCTTTTAACTCAAATTCCGGTAAACACTGTTACATTAATAATACTCTGAATGTTTAATCCACATTCACAGAGAAAATTCTAGCTATGTATTATGTTGTTTACAAAATAATGTCCCTGGTCAGGTACACAATGAACTTGATTTAGGAAAAGTACACAATACAGATGTATATGACTTATCAACATTAAAAAAGCCAACAAATAATACATATCAAATATATATAACAGGTGATAGTGTTTATTTAGAGTATTAATTATGACCAGCACATTAGGAATGTTTGTACATCTCAGATACAATACAAACATAATGACTCTTTTTCTTATAGCAAAAAAGGTGGACATGCTATAAAAATCTACAAATTAAATTAGAAATAAAATCAAAACTCCAAAAAGAACATGAAATCAAAGTAATCAAGTATGAAAGAAACATGACAATGCATTTGATAAATAAATAAGAAATTTCAATGAACATATTTCTAAATCTTTGGGAATAGTTGGAAAATTGCATTGTGCTGAATATTCAAGTTTTATCAAGCCTTTTGTTTCTTCTGGCATATTACCCTCTTTTCCTCCTCAATTGATCTTGCTGGCATCATTTCTTCTCTCAATAGTGTAAAGGATCAAAAGACTGGGTAGTTTTCATGGAAGCTCTTTCAATCTTTTGAACAACTGTCAATGCCTGTCAATCAATTTGATAGCCTTGACAGCTGCTTTTGCCACCTGCTGCTCAGCAAACTACTTTTCCTTACAATTTAAATTTCTTTTGTGCTTCTGCAAGTTTTTCTTGCTTTTGAACTTTTCTGCCTCTTCTTCTTCTTTTTAACTTTTTCTTGTCTTTCTGACTCCTCCTTTTCCTTTTCATCTGCTAGTCTCTTCTGCTACTTTGCATGAGCATTCTTGACAGTCAGAATCACATCATTTGAGAAAGATATTTTCTCAGGTATGCACTGTATAGGATCATGGAAATGCACTACATTCATGACCATTAGATCTGTTTACTCATATGTGACCTCTTGATTGTCACAACATACAGAATAAAAGATTCCTCTCCAAAGAATTTCCAGGTTGCAAATTAAGGAATCTTTTGACCATTGTATGAAGCAATGGATATTTAACTATAACATCCCCAGATGTAATTGTAAAGACTATTCCAGGCTCATCTTCATACTTTCATTTGGTGCTGTAAGTAGCTCTTCTATTTATCTGTCATTCCAACTATATCAAGGAATAGTTCAAGCGGTCTTTCTTAGATTTCTATTATAAATTCACTGGATATTTGTTTCTCTTCAAGTGATTAAGGTATCCTAAACTTTCATGGAATTTACTGTTCTGGCTGTAACTGTTTCCTCATTTTATCATCCAAGACCAGTTCTTCATCAGGCAGTACATTCTTAAGTTTAATTCATATTGTTTTAAGTCACTTAAGTCATGTACTAATTGACTGCACGCACCTTCATTGTCCTCCCTTTGATCCCATTTCTTATTCAAATTAAGAAAACACTCTTTTTTTTAAGTTGCTTAATTAGGAATGGACAGTGAAAGATGGTTTAATGCAGCTTTGAAGTCACTTAACTCATTTTCGATTTGATTGCACACCCTTTATTGTTATCCCTTTGAACCCATATCTTATTCAAACTAAAACAAAATGGCATGCACATAAAAGAAACGGCACCCTTTTGCTCAACAGTCATTATTCATTGATTGTGCACCTAAAGAAATCACACCCGACTCTGAGCAGTAAATGTTTTGATAAAAAAGCTTTATACAATAATGATATTATCACATAGCACATATATACACAGCAATTAATATCCATGTGTTATTTGTTCCAGTGAATGTAAAACTGACACTCTGCAATGCACCATTTGCAGACAACAGGTCCACTGTGTATTCAGATGAGTGCAAAAGACATGAGATCATGGTCTCACCATTACTTGGATTTTCTATGCACGAAGTGTTCTATCAACGGGGATGTATGAGATGCTAGCAAAGCCTTACAAAAGTAATACAAATCTATTTTCTCTCAACAGATGGATAAAAGGTATGACTAAAGTGTGAAAAGTTGCGGAAAGTTACAAAAACTTTGTAAAAATGTATCAACACCTATGAAACTTATGAAAAGTTACAAAAAAAATAATGTAGGCCAAGATGAGAAAATTCACTCTGAAATGATTATTTAAGCTTATTTATTCTCAAAAGCTATACTATATATAAAATTACATTAACTTTTAGCTGTACAAAAGATTTCCTTCAATTGATAATGTTTAATAAGAACAATAGTTTCTACAACCACTATGAAAAGTTAATAGCATAACCAAAATCCAAAATTCAGTTGCTAAGAGTTCCAACAAATTCATTCTCTTTAAACAAGTAAGTAATATCAAGGTTTACGTAATCTTCATTTGCATCAGTGTATATTTTTTGAAACTGCAATAAAAACTTGATTTTGGCTTCGAAAACTAAAGTAAGAAGGGGTGCAAAAAGTGCTTCTAAAATCTTTATTGTCTCAATTTCTTTCAAAGCTAGGTTCTGTATATTCAACAATTATCAATATTTTTTACTTTAAATACAAACTGGAGTTGTTGAAGATATTCTTATTTGAATTCACAAATCTTTAACTCAATAAATTGTAAAATAATTACCGTATTCACAACTCTCTGTATGTTACCTACTATTAAATGATTAACTGTGAGGTTGTAGTAGAAAAATTATAATAAACAAATTTATACACAACAAAAACACAGATCCAGTTAAGTTTTTATTTATAATTATAATGTTTGCCTTGGGGACTGTCTGCTGCTACCAATGAAACTGTTTTGGTTCATTCTCTCAGTGAGTGATTCAGCGGCTACTGAATGGCACAACGTGGTTGTACAGAGGTCAAAGCTGGTCTGTGAAACTCCCTGACAGAATGTTATGGATAACCCTTGAGTAAAGTTTCTTCAGCAGAAACTAAAGGAGCCCAGCAAAGACTGGGCTGTCCAACGAAGGTTGGGATGACAGCAGCAACTGTGTGGACTTCACTCAACTGGTTTAGTTTGAATACGCCATATATTGCTGACATTAGATTCTTGGGTGAATAAACAGAATCTGAATGAAGTGAATGCCCAAGGGGGACTGCTTTATTTAGGTTAAGCATCATGTCATGCAGTAGCACAGACACTCCCGTGTCCATTGAACACTGTAGGCGTTGAGGCAGGGATGGCGGTGGGTATCAACAGAATTATGCGTGCTGTCGCTCTCAGCTCCAAACTAAGAATATTTGAACAAAGACGCTGCACGTGACAGCTGGGACTGTTTTGATTGGCTGGCACATGATGTATTAATATCTCATGCATATTAATGCGGACTATTTGCAGGAATGGTAGCAAATGGGTCACCTATTGCTGTTTATAAACCATGCCTAAGCAAGCACTTAAGCAACAATTTATACACAACAAAAACACAGATCCAGTTAAGTTTTTATTTATAGTTATAATGTTTGCCTTGGGGGACTGTCTGCTGCTACCGATGAAACTGTTTTGGTTCATTCTCTCAGTGAGTGATTCAGCAGCTACTGAATGGCACAACGTGGTTGTACAGAGGTCACAGCTGGTCTGTGAAACTCCCTGACAGAATGTTATGGATAACTCTTGAGTAAAGTTTCTTCAGCAGAAACTGAAAGACTGGGCTGTCCAACAAAGGTTGGGATGACAGCGGCAACTGTGTGGACTTCACTCAACGGGTTTAGTTTGAATACGCCATATATTGCTGACATTAGATTCTTGGGTGAATAAACGGAATTTGAATGAAGTGAATGCCCAAAGAGAACATATGTGCAGCAGATGTTGTCCCCCAAGAATGTAATAAGTTGGGGAAGCCTTCAGTATTCAATGAAGAGAAAAAATGTTTGTCTATACAACAGCAGCATATCAACAACAATGCAAAAGAAAAGTATACATACATGTAGGATATCCCGTTTTGAAGTATATCCACTGTAGCCATATTATCACATATAAATATTATGCGTTTGCCTGCCCAATCAGTGCCCCAAATAATAGCAGCTACAATGATAGGATACAACTCCCTGAATGCCATAGAGAAATCATTCTCCACAGAAAAAAGCATTTTAAGATCATCTGACCATGCAGCTGCAAACCAGCTAGTTTTGTAGTAACCCCCATACCCCACTGTGGATGAAGCATCTGTGTATAATTCAAGATCGTCCGATGATGTGGACTGATTGTCAAGAAACATAGAGAATCCATTCCACATAGCCAAGAATTGGTGCCACATGTATAGTTCCTCTCTGCAATTTGTATCTAAGTGTATGTAATGGTCGAGTTCCCTGACTTTGGTAGATAGTCATTTCAGGTATGACACGAATGCACGTCCTGGCAGGATAACACGGGTAGCAAAATTTAAGTGGCCCAGTAACTGTAGCAGTTCTCACTTGCGGACACTTCGTCTGTTAAGAAAGTGTTCAATGTAGTTTACAATACGCACTATTTTATCCTACGGTAAACGTGCTTGCATTTGTTTCAAGTCCAGAATTATTCCCAAATATTCCGTAACTGTACATGGGCCAATGGTCTTATTTGGAGCTGTGGGAATCTTCAATCTGTTGAAAATTAAAGTCAACAAAGCCATCGTTCTCTCACCACATGCCAAAGAAGGATCGACTGTAAGAAAGTCATCAAGGAGGTGCAAAATAACATCAATACCATAATTATGTTTGGCTATCCAGCAAATTGCCTGAGATAAGGTATCAAATAATTTTGGACTTGAACGTGACCCAAAGGGGAGGCGAACACAAACATAGTAATACCCTCTCCATTTCACACAGAACAGGTGCCATTGTGAAGGCGCAATGGGAATCTGTTTGAAAGTATCCGATATGTCAGCTTTGCACATAATAGCTCCCTTACCATAACTCTGAATGATTCGGATGGCATCATCAATCTTGACGTAGCTTAGGGAGCATTTATCCTTGTCAATAAGTTCATTGATATTTGCATGAATGTGATCGTCATGAGAGGACAGGTCAATGATAAGTCTCATCTTTTTCAAATATTTACCTTCCGCTATGCCGATAGGACTGACTCTATAATTAGGAAATGGTGGAGATGGAAAAGGACCAAGCATGAAACCCTTTGCACATTCCTTTGCCAATAACTGATCCACAATATTCGGTTGTTTGGAAGCAGAAAGCAAGTTTTTACACTCTTTTGTAGGCAACTGAGTTTTTTGCACCAAGGTGTCAAAACCATGTTTGAGACCAGAAGACAAGTATTGAACGAAGTTTCTATCTGGATGATGAAGGAGTTCAAGCTGCAATCTGTTGATATCAATGGGGGTGGTATCATGTGACAAGAAAGTTGGTCAGCTTTGTTGCATCCTATCTGGTACTGATTTGCGAGGGTTATTGATGTTGTGTGTAAGAGTGCTGGAAATTTTG
This sequence comes from Megalonaias nervosa, assembly GCA_016617855.1. Classification (NCBI taxonomy): domain Eukaryota; kingdom Metazoa; phylum Mollusca; class Bivalvia; order Unionida; family Unionidae; genus Megalonaias; species Megalonaias nervosa. The sequence continues at coordinate 5,848 of JAECUM010012067.1, forward strand.
TGTAATGGATTGTTTGGGCAGGCAGCTGCCCCATGTGTTTTGGCCCTGCACTGATTGCAGGTATGTAAGAACTGGCAAATAGTTCGGTGGCAACCACGTGTGGAGTTAAAATTATTACACAGTTCTCTTCCATCCATCATCTGTCTAGGTCGGCCATACTTGTCAATATCCAAAATTTTTTTGTTGGCTATGTTCACAAAGGGCACAGTAGTGCTTATTTTTTGTGGGCAGAAGTCAGTTGGGTGAGTAACAGAATTGTAGATGTGGCATGTAGTTGTTTTTCAGCCTCCAATCAATAGCTGAAGAGCTGCCTGATCCCTCAGAGCCCAGTTTACTTTGAGTTTGTAGTCACACAGGGCAATAGCAGCCTGACTGGAGTAGACATTATGGTAGTCATAGAAAATGTCCCCACAAGCATTGGCAATTTTTATAATATCGGCCTTGTACATGTCCAATTCATGGCGTCTGTTGGGGTAAACTGAACAGATGATTCGCTTATATTTTCCGAAGGCCATTTTGAATTCACTGACAGTGAGACGCTTAAGTAATTGGGGATCATTTTTTCCAGCCTTGTCATCTTGATTTGTCAAATCTGATTCCATGTGTGGTAGCAAAAGAGTGGCAAGATTGATGTGCTTACCATCGAGTATCTGCTTCCGCTGGCTTTCGGATACCATATCAATTGCTGGCATAATTTCCGGCGAAACTCCTGTGGATTGCATCAGTCGATTGAGCGACGTCGCTGGCTGGGCTACCGGCAATGATGCAAGAGGTGTTGAGTCGCCTAACAGTACCATCGGAGAAAATGCCTGTTGTCGTGCCCTGATGTCAGCAATGGAATTATTCAGGTCAACGATAGAACACTGAATGGAGTGGATTGAGGACATTACGTTTGCTGGAGACAATGTGTTCATATCAATGGCAGCCATGTTGGACGTAGTTCCTACTTCCGGAATGTTGCATTGTACTGCCGTTTCCGCTTCAATGACTTCTGCTGAATTAAGTGCCTCTTCAGTATTCACATGAACAATGGTTGCACAACGGCGATGTGGACATGGAGTTGGATGTGGAAGGAGGGATACTTCATCTTCAGACTGACATGTACCGGGTTGCGATGGAGTTGAATTGTTCCTTTGTTGTGAAGTAAACAATCAGCAGGCCGTGAACCCGCGGAAGGGGCATTATCAATATACAGCTGTCTCAAGGCATGCTTCGGGATAGCAGCAGACACTTTAATGCCTATAGATTCCAGTTTCCGCTTTAAATGAGAGTAGTCCAGTTGAAAGGATTGTCCAAGTTGTATGGGACCGACCTCTGTTTTCTGGAAGAGCGTGACGCCATTGTTTGCAGACAGAGAAAACTCCAAGCGGGCGCAATGAATGGCAATTAATGTCCTGATGAAATCACAGAATAGGAAAATACAACAATGGGAAATAATAGCTCAGGTAAGGAAAGTACTTGTTGTGAAAGTCAGGATAAGATGCACACACGAAGAAGAAAAGTTGTACAGCTCTTTTCGACAGAATTATGCGTGCTGTCGCTCTCAGCTCCAAACAAAGAATATTTGAACAAAGACACTGCACGTGACAGCTGGGACTGTTTTGATTGGCTGGCACATGATGTATCAATATCTCATGCATATTAATGCAGACTATTTGCAGGAATGGTAGCAAATGGGTCACCTATTGCTGTGTATAAACCATGCCTAAGCAAGCACTTAAGCAACAACATATGAGAATCAAGTCAATTTATCAATCGGGGACATTATCAAATGGGGACATTACAATATTGGCTTTGAATGAAGTCACCAGATAAAAGAACCACTGTCAGTTCATTATGGCTCACCTTACTTATGCCAGATGTAGATAATGATTTCTTGTCCCGTGCTGACCAACTTTTGTTTTACCAATTTAGGTGAATGAATGTAATTTCCTCAGAAAACTTTCATGAACTTCCATGACTACGAACTGCAACAGAACTGATTCTGAATCCTTTTTATTATGATGAAAAGTCCAACAGTTTTGTAGATTTGATCTGTGATAATCGCATTGTTGGTAGTGACTATTCAAAGCTTGTGAAAGACGCTACCGATGCTGGTTCCTACTCTGAAATGGCACACATTTATGTACTAAGTGCCAGCATCTCAAAGCACATTCATTCTTATTATCTGCTACAGTTACAAGCCGAATTTGCATCAGTACCTTTTAATCATAAGATTGTTGGAAGGGCAGTAAACAAATCCGCATCTCCTGCGGCATGCATAATGTGGACACAAATGTCTGTCCCAAAAAGAACAAATGGGTTTACACCCAATCACTTTGTGCCTCTGTTTTATCAAAACAAGGAGCATATGGTCACTATAAAGGTAGATGACTCGGTAGTTGACTCATTAGATGACTCAGTGGATGGTATAGCTGTTAATTCTGACATGATGGCAAAACATGTTAGTAACAAGTCACATACTAATATAATCCATGATGTAACTGAAAACAAGGTTAAAGACGGAAATGACATACAAACATCCAGCAGAAGGCAAATCAGACCAAGTAATATTCTTGACACGGGAAAAGCTATGGAATTATTGTTATATCAGACTCAAGCGTAGAATGCATTCCATGTGGTTTGAAAGAAAATGTATATTTCATTGTGAATAACGCAGAAAACCTCGAAAAGAGGTCAAATAATGAAAAATGTTCTTTTTCAGACAACTGTGGTGTATGGGATACATCCACTGGTGCATCCCCTAAAACCTACTATTTGCTGTCTGACAATAGGAGTCTGACCATATTTTTTTTTTTAAAATGGGAAGTATTCTTTAAAAAGAAAAGTCAAGAACAAAACTGAGTATAGTGTTATGTATATTTCATTTAATTGTTTGTCTGTTAGTTTTAAATTTTTTTTATTCCATTACATGTTATTGTAATGTAACATTGTTTACTGGACTTGACCTTGTCCAAAACTGAGTTCAGTTCTGTTTGACCTGATTGACCTTTTAATCTTTTTTTTTTATTTAGCTGATGTAAACAACTAAGAATAGCTTCATTATCCTCTATGGGTATGAGTTCATTGACCAAATTATTATGGAGGTAAACATGTTGATTTGGGTCAGGGTTTGGGGTATTCCAAAGTGAATTTTATAGGGTATTATGTTTTTAATAAACAGGGCTCATTAAATCAAGCTAGAAGATTATTTTCCATTGGGTAATGGTTGTTTTTAGAAAATGCTAATTTGTGACCTAAGGTCAAACACAGAACTATACTATTTTGTGACTGTCAGAAGTTTACCAGTTGTGCTTAACATCTGGTACTTTAAGCTGTATTATAATGTTTGGGCTGAAATTTATTTTCTTCAAATTATTGAATTCAAGTGATTATTTTCTCTGGAAATACAAAAGTGCTCTGACAAAATTCTTGGAGAAAGACATTCATTGCAAGTTATACTGAACTCAAACCTGGAATAATATTTCTTTGATTCAACTAGAGACTGTTGACACATCAGTATGACACAGGCCATAATAGACACATCATAGCCTTCAATTTTAAATCTCTTTGGGACTTGAACTGAATTTTATTCAGGACTTTTTATTACTAGGATTGGTGTCTTTAATTCTTGGATTATTTTTGGATTTAATTCACAAAACCGTAAGTTCTTTTTTCTCATTTTTCAGATTGTATTCTAGGGAAATAAATTATTTGTTAAATTTTACAATGCTTGTTGTCTTCACTCTTTTCTGTTACTTATTTTAAGAGCATAGACTCGTAACAATAGACCTTTGGATCCACAACCCGGCAAAGATCAAATCATCATGATTCACAGGCATTATTGTTAGGTATATTTAATTTGTTTGTTTGCTAGTTTTAATTCCATTACATGTTATTGTAATGTAACACTGTTTACTGGATTTGACCTTGTTTGACCTGATTGACATTTTTTTTTATTTCACTGATATAAGCAACTAATAATAGAATCATTGTATCTAGTTGCTGACCTTATTCCAAAATCAGTAATAGTTTTGGTAAACAGCTTTTTTCTATTTTTTTTTAAAATCTTTCTCAGAGTAAGAATAATTAAGCTGAGTTAAGGTCATACCTGGACTACGTAAAATTAAGCATATGCCCATTGGTAATAAATTTCTATTTTTTTCCAGAAGAATGAACTTTTGACCCTCATCCAGGAATCTGTTTTGCATCTTAATTAGTCATATAACTGATGTTTTGATAAAGGTTTTGTTAGTTGGGCTTAAAATACTTGACACATTAAGTTGTATTATGTTGTGACCAGTAGGAGTTGAATTTTTATTTCCTTCAAATTACTGAATTCAAGTGATTCTTTTCCCTGGAATACAGAAGTGCTCTGACAAAATTCTTGGATAAAGACCTTTATTGGAATTTATACTGAATTCAAAACTGGATTAATATTTTCTCTGATTCAACAAGAGACTGCTGACACAGCAGCACTTTGCTGACCACAACAGACATCATTGCCTTTAATTTCAGATTTCACTGGGACTTGAACTCAGTTTCATTCAGGACTTTTTATTACTGGGACTTCTATTTTTAATTCTTGGATTATTTTTGGATTTAATTCGCAAAACCGTAAGTTCTTTTTTCTAATTTTTCACTTTGTATTCTGGGGAATGAAATTATTTGTTAAATTTTACAAAGACTGTTGTATTTCACTCTTTTCTGTTATTTATTTTAAGAGCACAGATTCGTAACACGATACTCAGTTGAAAAAGGACAGTATGTACAAAAAGAGGGTTACATGGCTGTGGGGGGGGTTCATAGTAATTTGTCACTGGTTGAATACGTACAGAAATTTTTCTGGTTTAACGCTGCATGGAAACTCGCAACAGACGACAAAATATTTGAGGCAGCCTATGTTTTTGATGACATTACAGAAATGACTGAAAAATGAAACCACATCAATATTAAATAAACTGACTTCAAAATATGATGAATTGTCCCAACTGAGAGGATTTCAACAAGTTTATGACAAAAAAAATTATCAAAAATCAAAGGACAGAAAAGCTTCAGGGCATTCCAACAATATTACTGACCAAATCAGACATCTCGAAAATTTGGTAGCTTAAAATAACCCATTTGTACGATCAGTTATCAGGGCCAGCAGTAAACCCAACTGTGTAATTTTGTAAACAGACGAACAGATAACAGACATTAAGAATTTTTGTTGCTCTGGGCAGACTATCCTTGGCACTGACAAAACTTTTATGCTGTGTAAAATGCATCTGACGGTAACATGCTACAAGCAACTTAGAGTAAAATGATTGAGAACATGTGAGCCACCCATCTTTCTTGGACCACTCTTCATTCATGACAATAGCGATTTTGAAACTTACAGTAATTTTTTCCATCATCTGAAAGTAAAACTTATGGATTCAAATCTTAAGAGCCTTGTAATTGGAAGTGATCATGCGAAAGCTCTACTCAAAGGCATTATGGCAGTTCTGCCCAAAGCAACACACATTCTGTGCATATGCTGTTTACAAGAGAACGTTAGGCATATATTGACAGATGACACATTTACCGTGACTGTCTTGAAAGAAATTTTTGGGGAAAACGGACTAGATGACACTCATGACAGTATTTGCTTTAACGATAAATGTGAAGCTTTAGAAAATCATGCTGGAATTTCAGAAAAATTTCTTACTTACTTTTGGGAAAAACCAAAGACATATGAAACTAAAAGTTAATAATCCATTAAAATCTATATGATAGACAGCATGTGGAAATATAATAATTGTGAGTTTATGAACCACGTTTATAAACAGACAGTTGACTGGAAGACAAAAACATACAACTGACACATGAATTAGTAACTGGACAATTCACATATCTGATGAATGTTCACTGGAGAATTCTTTCCGGCTTGCCGACAGTCACCAACAACTTCATCAACAAAATCAGACTGGATAAAAATGACAGCAACAATGCACAAACTTGTTCAAATGCTTTAGATGCCACAATGACATAAACACAAAATACACCATTTCTACGGACAGTCAGACAACTGTTGTTGCATCAAGGACAAATGGACGAAAACCTGGACAAAGGAAATAAAATATCAATGTATCAACTGTGACAATTATTGCTAAAAAATCTAAATATGAACTAGAGATTTCATCATAATATGCTATATTTTACTGTTTCTGGTTAGGTTTATTTAACCTTGTGTAACATGACTTGAAGTTCGATTTTCAAGAGGAACAGAATCTTGAATACTAATGGATTAATTAATTCATCTGTGTGCTCAAATTATTCATTCCTGAAATATGATACCTTATGTATGTAATTAAATGTAAATATTACATTTTGCCAGAGTGTTTCTCTTCGCAAAAATGCTTTCCTGAGTTGTCTTTGTCAATCATCATATATCCTAGCTTGTTACAACTGCACTCTTAATCTCACTCTTGTATATCTTGGATACTTTTGGTACTTTGCTACTTTTCTCTTTCGTTCTGTGTACGTGTTTCAATTCAACATTTATCATACCTGTCCACTCAAGTAAAGAGTATATAATTTGTATAAATTTAAATCGAAGTTTATTTTGCTTTATTATTATTATTCAAACAAATGAAAAAGGAAATGAAAAATTAATGTATGAGCTGTGATAAAAGATCCAAACCTGATCACTGAAAAATACTTCCCATGAGATTTCGTCATAAACAGGCTGTGGTGTATATAATGTGACTAGGGCATATCATTGTTACCAGTTGGATTTATTGGAATATATTAATGAAAATACAAATGGTTAACGACTGTCGACTTATTATTTATCACACAAGTATTTATTACTTTCGCAAAGAAGTCAACACTTTTCTAAAAAAAAAAACAACAAAAAAAAAACGTTTTGTCCTATCTCATTAGAATGCACCTTGCCTACATCATAGTCTTTTGGGAATCTAACATTCAGTCTAATAAATCCAACATTCAACACTGTATTTTGCTTTATTTCAGTTTTTCAGTCTATTTCCGTGTTTATAATCACAGGTTCAGGTACAGTGCTGCATGGAGGGTAAATTTTGAAGCCAAAACAACTGGACTTTCGATTTAGAAGCAAACATGTTCCAGAGACACAAATGGCTTTCTTTAGGACTATCAGTTAAAATACTACTAGAGCAGTGGAAACCAATCACTTAATTCATTAAAGAACTTGACAAACATGAGAAAACATCCCGAAAGAGTTTAAATTTCAGGTGAATCCAGCTGACTTTTTATGGACCATCCTGATGAAACACTAATGATCCACATTTTGCATGACATAGTGCTGGAGATGGATGTCAAACTCTTGCATAGGTTTATGCAGCTCAAGTTTATCCACAGCGAGGCTGGCAAGGAGTTATCATCCATGGAATGTAGTTTTAAGAATCTGGTCACTATAAACACTGAAATACACTGAAAAACCTAAATACACACCAAAATACCTATGTATTTACATGTTCTTGGTGTATATCTCAGTGTACACATAGGAATTATGATCTGTTTTTGTCTGAATAGTATTATAAAGCATAATAAAATACGATTGAGAACATGTAAATACATGTGTATTTCGGTTTTTCAGTGTATTTCGGTGTTTACAGTAACCAGATTCTTAACATTACATTATTCTGATCCTGTCAAGGCAATTATCCTTTGCTATCTTGAAATTAAGAAACGTTTATTCAAAGGCGTTCTGCAATCCATAACATAATATGAATTGTAATTTATGCTTGCAACTTGTGCTGCCCAAATTGCCTCAGCTTTCAAAACATTTCAATGAATTCTCATTTTCAACAGTTTCACTATAAGTTGTGGCCATGCTTGGTCCAGGACTTTCTGGTTCTTTCTTGGAAAAGCCATTCTTTGCTTATGATTGATTTAAAATTGGGGATATCATGACTCTATGCAATTTCCCTTTTGCATTCTTAAGTTTTTGGATTCGTTTGGTGCTTTATGGCACAACAACACAAATAGGTTATTTAGTGCTGAGGTAAATGGAATAAAGCACCAATGATACACCATGGTTGCTGACCCAGGCTGGTCAGATTGTAGGATTCAAAACTGCCCAATGATACACCACGGTTGCTGACCCAGGCTGGTCAGATTGTAGGATTCAAAACTGCACAATGATACACCACGGTTGCTGACCCAGGCTGGTCAGATTGTAGGATTCAAAACTGCACAATAATACACCACGGTTGCTGACCCAGGCTGGTCAGATTGTAGGATTCAAAACTGCACAATGATACACCACGGTTGCTGACCCAGGCTGGTCAGATTGTAGGATTCAAAGCCGCACCCTTTCGGTTATGAATACAGCATGCTGATGCAGCTTTGCTTACCTAGTTGTCACAACTGAAGTCAGTGTAATGTTTTAGAAGCAGTGCTATATAGTAATAAATGTTCCCTCTGCTGAATCAGCAACTTAAAGACCAGAGATACGGCTGATGTATATAGCATGTTAGATATAGGTCTGACAAGTGAGTAAGGTGTAGAATGTACGCCATATAAGAAACATGTCCGTTGCTACAAAACTCGCACATTACGATGGTGAAATGGATACAGCAGATAAAATAAATGATACTTAAGAAAGAATCATTGCATCATTCTACTCAAAGGATTAATACAGACCTACTACCATGCTGTACACTTGTAGTAAAAGTCTTCATGTCTGATAATGGCAGAAAGTCTGCCTAACATTCACCCATTCTCTGTCCACAAAAAATGCACCTGATGTCCAATGGAAGAAGCAGGTAAAACAGCTTTACCTTCTTTCTTATCAGAATGGAAATCAAAGACACAAAATGTCAGTATGCACTACTTCTGCATTATGCCAGAGAGTGAGTAAATGATATTTTTGAAATCCTCCAAGATACAGGCAATGACTAACCAACTGACATACAAAAAAATGACAAACTACTTTGCACCAAAGAACTACAAATTTAAAATCTACAAAGTTTGCCAAGAAAAGCAACAAAATGGACAGTTAATTGATGATTTCCACACAAAGCTGTGGCAGCTCTCTACAATGTGTGAATTTGCTAATGCCAATAGAGAGAGTCACAAGTAATTCAAGGTTGTTTTGTCAACACGTCTTGGACATCATGCTTTTCTGAAGAGATGAATCAGACAAGGTATTCTTGACATGAACACAATGAGACATAAGCAACAGAAACTGAAAAATCTAAAAGTGTGAATGCCAATATCATCACAAAGGGAAGGTCAGAGTCATCACAGACAAAGCAAACAACATAAATGAACAATACAGAAACCAAACATGCAGAAATTGCAGTGGCAAGTATCCACACAAAGATAGGCAGTGCCCAGTAATAAGGAAACAATGCAAGAAGAAAATACATTTCCAATAAGTTTGTAGATCAAGACTTAATACAATAAAAAAGTAAATCAGGCCAAATGCAACTGAGATAATGGTACTACTTCTGCAACCTCAGACACAGAATAAACTGTTGGCCTGCAATTTCCAATACAAAATCAATACCCTTAAACCACAGAAGCTTCAAACAATGGTAGAAGTATATGAAACAATAATTGAGGTAAAAGATCCAAAGAAAGAGCAGCATTCCATCAAACATTTCAGATGTACTCAGTTTTTGAGGCATGACAAATTATGTAGGATGGTTTATTATTCAGTGATCAATGAGCCCCTTATGTGCCTTAACCAAGCAAATCCAACCATGGGAATGGACTGACAGACACAAGAAAACATTTGAAAAACTCAAACAAGATTTAGCAAGTGATGCAGTAACAGTGTATTTCATTCCATACACAATACACAATACTCTTGGATCCAAGTCCTGGCAAACAAGGTGCATTATTAATTGAGAATGCAAAGGTCATTGCCTAGGTGAAGCACTAGTAACAGCTTGGAGTTGTGAGCACTTCCATTTGCACCTGCTTGATCATAAAGTTGCATTAATCAGTGACCACAAGCCCCTGGAAGTCATTTCCAACAATTCATAATCATGACTCCTTGCAAGAATTGAGATGGCAATTGATATTACAAGCTTAAAATTTAAAAGAAGTTGACAAGCTACGTAAAGCAAATGAAGAAGACTACATTTCATGACATCCTAATGCTGGGACCAAATGCTGTGTACACATTCTGAAGTTGCAGAAGCACATAATCAATCCATATCTATCGATGCCAATGCCATGCCCATGGTTATGAGAATCAAAGAAAGTTAGATGGTTACTTCTGAGGACCTTGAACACCAGAAACTGGAAACATTCATACAAACAAAACAAAGCTGTCCTACTGTGTGACAGTAAACTAGAAAGACCAAAAGGACTACAACACAGTGTAAGTGAATTAGCACATGGAGGTCAGCAGGGTATAGTCAAATTCAAAACAGCTTCTTTGTGAGAATATACGGTTTCCTGGTATTGACAAACAAGTAAAAGATTTCTGTAAAAGCTGCATACCATGCCTTGAATCCATGCCAAAGCAAATGGTGGAGCCACTAAAAATGAGGTCTACCAGCCAACCCTTGGTGTCCAATTAGCATCAACTTCACTAGCCCTCTCCCATCTGAAGTCTACTTACTGGTACTTGTTGATGACAGCTCAAGGTATCCAGTCATTGAAATTATTAACTCCACATCTGCAAAGCAATCATTCCACAATCTGACAAGATATCTTCAATGTCTGGAATACCAGAAGTTGTAAAAATGGATAATAGGCTTCCATGCAATGGATACGAGTCTACAAGTTTGCAGAATACACAGAATTCAAGCATGGGAAAATAACACTTATATCACTTCAAGCCACCAGCAAAGCAGAAAGGTTTATTAGGACAACTCAAAAAGCAATAAAAGTGACTCATGCAGAACACAGAAATTGAAAACAAGAAATGTACAATAATTACAGAGTCACACCTCTTGCAACAATCAACAAATCTCCCATTGAGATTCTACTGGGATGAAAAAGGAGAACCAAACTCCCAAGCATAGGGATCAGATCACAGGACAACAAAGCTAGACAAAAGTCCCTTGAAATGACTGACATTTTTCATGGCAGCTGTAATGGCAGCCATACTAGATGTATGACTGGCACCATTTTCATTTAAGACCAACTAGGTATCACAAGAAGTCTATTGGTGAAAACCCCATGATGATACAGCCATCCATTTGCCACCATGGTGGCTATATTGATAAGTTACTTTCATTTATGACCAAGAAAAAAACCATAATCAATCTTCTAATAAAAAACTCTATGTCAAAATGGCTTTACCTTTACAAGGAACAGTTGAAACAAGATTTTTAACACAGCTTTAGGACCAACTAGATATCATAATAAGTCTTTTAGTGAAAACCCCATGTTGATATGACCATCCATTCAGGAGGAGTAGAATTAACAAGATTTTCAAGATGACCATGGTAATGGCCTTGCTGGGTGAATAATCAGGACTATTTTTATCTAGGACCAACTAGACCATGGGATAAGTTTGTGTGTAAATCTTCATGGCAATCCTCCAAGCAGTTCAGGAGGAGTAGCAATAACAAACTTGTGCTAATGAATAAATGGATGTCAGACAACAGATGCCAGATGAAACGGCGATTGATATTACGATAAAACTTGGTATGTGCATGCGATAAAACTTGGTATATGTATGCATCTCAACAAAGTCTGTAAGGTTTTACTGACTGCACTACCAATCCAATTGGTGATGTGATTCATGGAGATGCAGCTTTCAAAAATTTGAAAGTGAATCAAAACATTCAACAAAGAGTGATGCTCCTCAGCCATAATGCTCAGTCTCCCAAACACGAAGATATAAGACTTCATCTGAGTGACTGATAAAATTTGCGATTATGATAATAACATAGGTCAACAGAACATGATCTCTAAGTGGTTGCTGTCAGATCTTCTTGTAGGACAGTGGAGATCTGATTTTTAATCAGATTACTTTATGTACATATTCTTGTAAAATAGGAAATGTTATCAGCTTTAAACATTTTAAACATTTTGGTTCACAGAAAGCATAGAGCACAGGACAGTTGGATAAAAATAAACAATTTTGTTGAGATATTCAAACAGTAAAGACTTTATTTGTTTTTTCTTTAAAGGTTAAATTTAATTTCCATGGCCAAATTCGAAAGGTTTTGTTGTTATAATGTTTGTTGGTTAACAGGTTTAATTGGTTATGAGTTTGATCTGTGTGGTCCATCGGAGGAAATTAGCTCAATTATACTATTTTTTTCACCTGACATGCTGAAACCAGGTAAACAAGGGCAGTCATTTAAATAACAAAGGTACAATAATAACACCTTATTCATAACACTGCTGGTTCAGTGCAATTAAATGGTAAATGAAATGTTTCTGTTTTGTACTATGGATCCAATAATTGATAAATTTACCTGTATGTTGAATAACTGAGTACAGCTCATCCTGACACACCTGATTTTCATTATGAACTTCTGTGTCATTCAAAAATGAGTGAAGAAAACATATCTTGGATTAATAACAAAAAAACATGACTATTAACAATTTTGATCCATCCAAATAATTAAAGTAAATAAAGGACTAAATTACTTGTCAAGTTATTGAACTGAGACATTTCAACATGAATGTGATTTTTATGATTCACTGGCTAGTAGATGTTTCCATTTACTGACCCCTGTAAGATATATATATATATATATATATATATAGAGAGAGAGAGAGAGAGAGAGAGAGAGAGAGAGAGAGAGAGAGAGAATATATGTGTAGCTATATTAACTGGCCTGGTACAATGATTTGTACTCATGGAAATTTTTAACACATACAATAGTAGATAATTACTGACAAAAAAAGAATGGTAAATTATGCCCAACTACAAAGTTAGCAAACGAAACCTAATTAAAATGTCTACTGATGTTGGTGCAAATATTTATATCACTTTAATCACATCATGTTATGATTTTTCATTTGCAGTGTCTTTTGAAGTGCCTTGTAAGATCATTTTTTGTAAACTAGAAATGTTCAAAAATGTTGCAATAGGTTTAAGAAACAACAATAAGGCATTAAATACATTACAGTATGTGTGCCTTGTAACCAAGAAATTTATTGTATAATGTCAACAGTCTATTGAAATTTTGTATCATTGATTATATAAACACTGTAGATAAATCCCAAGGAAAGTGTACATGTACCATTACAGCAAACCATATTATTGTAGGGGCTTATAATACTTTTTATCATTACTTTCATACATGATTAATGAGTGGAAATTCATCACTGATCTAGAATCAACAGCACACAGTTGCAAGAATGTTTATATATGCGTATTACTGTGCCATGGGCAGATCACAATTTGATACACACTGTACCAACAGTATTGGTATATCAAATTGCTCTATACTAACACTTTCAAAGCCATATTATTTTTAATGCATGTGGTATACCACACACACACACACACACACACACACACACACACACATATATATATACACACATGCACACACACACATATATCCCCCCCCAAAATTCTATCATGGGTGATTTTATTGTTCAGTACATTCTATCAGTGGGTCCTGAAAGGACTTAATTACATCTTAGGGTGGCTACCCAATTTCAAAACTGTCTTGCCCTAGTCTGTGTATGTTTTAATGGAACATCCTTCAATCTGAATGCTGTATTACATCACTCTTATATTCTTCTAAATTTGTAAAGCAATTCTGAATTGACCTTTTTCTGATCCATGTTTTTAAATTTAAACAGATCACTTTCCTTTAACATATTTTACTCATATAATAACCATGAGTTACATCAATAAAGCTGGTTTCACTTAACATCTGGAACCATTTTGTAAAGTATAGACTGGTCCACTACCAAAATATATAAGAAAATATAAAAATCTTTGAAAATGTTTTCAAACTGAAGAAATCAATGTTTCCTTGGAAATGTGTCATATACAGCTGCTATAGATAGAAAATAAGTACATGGACTCTACTTTTAAATTGTCTGTATTTTAATTAGGCTTAATATTCTGCCTTTTCTACATTTAATTTCAAAATACTGATGACCATTGACCAGCATGCTATTTGTTTCCATCCAGCATGTATATCGGACTCATATTTAACATCATTTTCAGGCTCAAATCACTCTACAGTATTTGCATTAACATTTATCTAGTTCCAATAATCTGACATACTTCATAACTTTAAAAATCAATGTCATCATCACTATCATCAGTCAGTATTTGCCAAACAAAATCGTCATCTGAAAATGAACTACAAAGAGAATTAGCCATTTTGGGTTTTCTAGGTAGGCCATATTTTAAACACGCATTTGTAAAACTTCCTTGATGCAAGATTCAATCTACAACAGAACGCTTGTTCTAGATCCCAATGTGCCAATCAAATTTAACAACCATTTACATCAAGCTAAAAAACCCAGGTTGTGTAAATGGCTGCCTACCTGAAAAAAGACAGATGTCATAACAAGTGCAATGATACTTCTACTGGCATGACTTGTGTCAAAACAAGCACTTTAAGGGTGAATGGATAAATAAAATTATACAATGCACAGACTATATTTTTGTACATCACTGCTCAAGTGCATGAATTCCTACAAATTTTGTTCAAATCAGTCAATCATGTACCTGGCAGTATCTCTGGAAATAGGTGTCAACAAGGGAAGCTTAGGCTGTTTTAACTGTTCTTCCAATACTAATGTGACTAGGTGAATACAGAATACTTTTTCCAGAGTTTATCCACAGATCATGCTTCTGTATAACTTGGGTTATCAATGGATTACAAGGTTTTCCATGGCAAAACTTTTAGCAAGTTTAATGAATGGGCTAATTTTCATTGAATTTTATCTATATTAAAATTTTGTCAAGAAAAAAATCATAAAATCATGCATAATGATATAAGCATCAATGATTATTTGCTATGGATGCTATTTTTACAAAATACAGTGACAACTATTTTGTCAATAAATGCACTGGAATATCAGGGTTCAGAATATTTGTTTCCAAGCTCTCGTCCCTGGAATGAGTGAATTGCACTAGAGAGTCATCCCTGTTGTCGATGAACTCAAATCAGTACACTTAACCACTAAAATTACTTACTGCAAACCACAGGCACCAGATGCAGATTTGACACTAAAACGGGCTAAAATTGTGAAAATATTATTCTGAGTGACAATAGCTAGCATAAAACTCATTTAATATATGGTCCCTTAGATAAATGCATTTAAGAGACAAGGTTTGTAACTTGAGAAATTGTACTTTTACACCTAACTTACCATTTCCTAATGTTTCTTGGAAACTTTTTTGTAATCTAGGTGTCATTTTATTGTGAAGTTTTGCTTTTCAATGAGCTCTCACCACACATCCTAAAATGTCTGGTTATCATGACATAGTTGTGTAAGCTGCAGACAAAAAGAATATCACCCTAGTCATGATACAGATATGTAAACTGTTGATAAAACAAATATCACCCTAGTCATGATATGGTTGTGTAATCCGTTGACAAAAAGAATCTCACCCTAGTCATGATATGGTTGTGTAATCCGTTGACAAAAAGAATCTCACCCTAGTCATGATATAGTTGTGTAAGCTGTTGACAAAGTAGATCAATCTCATTCTGAGGATCTGCATCCTGTGAACCCTGCTGGCCCGGGGAATTTCTCCTGGCCTACTTGTTGCCTCCAAATCCTTTTCATGTGACAAACTCCTTAGGATGTTCTCCTTCTCAAGGTCTGGGATAATAGGAATCTACTCAGTAATACATGTACATAAGGTGTGATCACAATCTGACAGCCTACTTTTCATAAGACATAATCCATTTCAATACCCAATTTTCTGATAGAATTAATTATTCAAGTGACAGGTTTATTAATCTCTAGCTAATAATAGTGTCTGAACATTGCTATTACATTTGATTGTGAAAAGGATTTATTTATTTTCATGCCCAGCAACTAACATGTTTGCCCATCCCCTGAAATAATAACATGTGTTCACAGACTTATTTTGAAATTTCAGTCTTACACACTTTCATAAAATCACCTTTTTCCACTATACTATTATCAGAAAAGAAAGAAGGCCTCAAAGCCCTATCATTCCTATTCTCCTTTATTTTCAGCAATGGAAGAAGGCCTCAAAGCCCTACTCTTCCCATTCTCCCTCTCCAATTTGCAAGTTCATAATACTTCAAAGACAAATTAACTTCTTGCAATGTTAGAAAATGATTTGAATATTTTGTCCTGAACAATTATGAACATTTATGACAGTATCTAAGAATGAAACAAAACCATTCACGTCTTAAATGATAGGAAAGATTGTTAAGTGATTTAAATTTTCAATACAAACACTGATATGTAGAGTTAGATAAAGTAAAAGTGTATCAAGGTCAAGAGATCATACAGAAATAAAATGTATAGTCAACTCTTCTCACAATGATCAACCAGGTAACAGACCCAACTAGATGTTGTAATGAATTACCCATTTGCAAATAGCAGGTAGCAGGGCATTCTTTACTGCAAACTTTCACTCTCTTGTTAACTTTCAATGATACAAAACTCCCCTGATAATCAGCACCTGGATAACTCATGAATCTACTTATATAAAATAGTGGGGGGAGGAGTCAGGCATGGATCCCATTTTTTAAACTTTAAAAAAAGTACCAAAATAAATTATCCCCTTTTTTTAATTTGAAGAAAACTGCAATCAAAACTGGTAAATGTAACCTTGATATATCCCCCATTTTATCATTTAAAACTGTCATAAGTACCAGAAATTTGAATCAACAGCATGAAATTCTCAACTTTTAATAAAAAGTCATATAGTTTTTTAGATTTTCTTTCCCAGTACAGTACTACTCACTTATATCAACACCACTTATGTCAACAAGCCATCTATATCGAAAACAATACAACATCCTAGTCCTGTGATCTATTGTTACTACCAAATATGTTCTACTTATGTCGACGCTGAAGCTTAAGAAACATAACAGATAAGGCAATCAGGGGGTTTTAATATCTTTAAATGATGTCACAGAAATCTGGAAATCAAAATCAAGATCTATCAATAAAGCTGCATGCCAAACTTTACTGGAATTCAATAATTTATATTAAACTGTGGAAATTATAGTTAGAAAGAAAGTTAATCAGGGGCCATAACTCTTCTAATGATGATAAACATCAATCTCTTGTGAGGTCTCAACAACAAAAAGTTACATACTAAATCTGGTTAAAATCCAACTATTCCTAGTAAAATTATCTTACAGAAACCAATTACAATTAAAAAATGTGATTTTATTCTTTTATATGTATGTATGTAAGCATGTACATATAGGTTTAATTGTACATTAACCCAATAATGGTCATACAGAACCCGTTAAAAGTTAAGCTAAAAATATTAAAATTAAATTACTTCTATATACTGCAAGTTTCTGAAAGATCCTTCTCTCCATCCATCCAGATACCTTCATATCTGGTGCCCCTCAAAATGATAGGCAATCATAATTTAAAACCACACTACATTTTTTTCTTTGCCTTCACCAACAGCACTTTAAGTCTGGACTTTTAAGTTAGATTCTGAACTCTATATTCTGATAGTACCTTTAAACCTCAGCTCATCTAGGCAGTATTTTACCCTCTTGACCTGCAGCAGGAAGCTGAAGATCTGGTTGTATAACTCCAGGCAGTGGGAGTTAATTACCACATCTACTGGCCATGGCACCTGTAGTGGCAAAACACAATTCATTATCTGCCTTAAATTTTTTTCTCCATGAAATTGGAATACAAAGCTGAAAATGAAAAATTTTAAGTAAATTATGTTTCTCTAAATACTTACCTATCCCATTAATGTTAGGGATATAAGCATGTTACCTCCAAAATCCAGACCTACTAAAAATATGAAAATTTGTCATTTCTATTATTGTTTTATATAAAGGGCAATAGCTCTTGCCCATTACCTCCACTTGCTGCCATCAGGTGTTGCCATTGATTGGGTGAATATTCTGAGAAACGTATACTTAAAAATTTGCTTTCTCCTGCAAATATGTTCTCTTGTCACATTAATATTAGGAAAAGAGGTAAAGTAATTATAGGTTACTGCATTTGTATGGGAAAATATGAAATGAGTATTTTGGAGTAATATTTGCACAACCCTGGGAGTACAGTATTACTAAACAAAACCTAGTCCATATTTCCCCATACAAATGCAGTAACCTTTTTTATTATACACTCATTTTGTTTTTCTAGCTAAGGCTTCATTGCAAAAAAATACACTTCCAGAAACAAAGTAATTGAACTCATGGGTGTATTCCAAAATAAATGCAAAACCATAGATTCATCAGTACACAATAACAATATTAATGCACGCACAGCACCGACCAGTGACCTTTGAACTTTGTTGCACACTCTATATTAGTACAGGTCTACTTAAAATTGAAATTTAGAATCATATTATTAATGAATGCACATTGCAACATCTTATCCAGTTGATCTGGAATGGCTGAATGTGTTTTTTTTTTGTCAATTCAACTCAATTCTGCTTTTCTGCTTGTGACTGACTGTACTTATTAGCTGTGTCAATTTCACATGAAGTACATGTCATTTGAGCAGGAAGACACCCACCTTGAAACAGCTGCATGTTTATGTTCTGTCATTGATTGTTTGGAATCATGTGGGGCAAATATGAACTCTTTCAAGTGAAATTATCAAAAAGATTCAATGGAATATCAAGTTCATTTCATTTTGAGTGCAGTAAGAAGAATGTGAATGCAGTAGTTCAAATTACAGTACAACTTCACAGTGTGTAATCAAGTTTCAGAACCCATGACAGCTCAGATTCAGATTTGCAGAACTAACTACATTTTGAGGAAATTCAAGATGCAAAAATGTATGTATCTTTCTTGCAATTCTTAATACCAGCTAAAGAAGACATGTTTATGTCTTGTCACTTGCATATAGTATGGCTTCAATCGCTAGCCTGGATCTGAAACAATGCATCAAAAAAGTTAAAATGGAAACTTGTATAGTAGCTGGTGTGTCAGTCCATCCATTCAGCCAGCAGAAATAAGAATTCTTTGTTATTTTGGCTTATTGACTGTGAAACCCTTACTTTTATATCAAAACCTTCAGTTGCATTTTTTTCTCAAATTTAGTACTTTGACTTATAAAATGGTATGTCTCTCATAGATGTGTAATATATCTTGGCTTCAATATGCTTTTCTATGCTATTTTTATATACACCAAAGAGCACTGATCCTAGCCTGAACCATTCCATTAATGAAAAGTTATGAACATTTCTCCTAATAACTGTTTAAATGATTAGAAAGGTAATTTCAACACTGCATCTCTCACATTTGTTGTGGACATTGCGAATATCACGTCCATTCATTTTGCTCCTTTGAAAGTTTTATTTGTGACTCAGTAAACTCATCCATATCATTCACTTTATCATCTCTACTTTCAAACAAATGAAACAGCTTCTTTATTTCATCCACAAACAAATCTAATAAACTCAAACCTAAAGTGTCTACTACATAAGTGTACATGGTTTACAAAGTAGTTCCTAATCCACTATACTATTTTTAGATGCAAGTCATGCAATATGAAGCTGTGCAATATTGAAAAATATTGCACAATTCTGACAATGCAAAATTAATGGAAGGAAAATATGAGCATATAATAAGAAGGGAACATTGACCATCCTACCTATACTTCTGGTATCCTTCAGGGAATCTAAAGGTGGGGTTCCCTATGTGAAGGATAATCCGTTCCTCTAACTTGAAAGCAGCACAGCCTATGGTCACATAATCTGTGACCCACATATTGTGTTAAGAAGATGATTACTGGATTCTATTGCTGAAAAAATTTCCCTGGCAAATTCAGCAAAGCTAAAAGACAACTGGCTTTAACTGGGTCTAGCGGTCATTTGCGCCTCAGCCACAGAACCTACCAGATGCAGAGTTTGTCTATGTGAGGCCAAATTTCTTGCACAGAAGCTGGAGAAGGTTGACTCTACATGCCAACCAACAGCTTCTACTATGTCTTGGATTAAAATGTTATGTTTGCAAGCGAGGCTTAGAGAGATTTAATTTCATGAGTTGAAATCATCGTAAGGTGACTGATTTTTTGAGACTTCAGAGTATGCAGAGCATATAAATAACTCCAATGTTCAGCTATGAAGATATTGCTTAAGGGGTGATCTCCTGCTTCCCGGATATCACCAGGAGAAAGAGTCATTCACATGTGCCATGATGTGCTTCTGTGCATTTCAAGTAGTGCTTTATGGTGCAGACAGGGTCTTTTATGGCGACAGTTCTCAACATGTCAAAGAGAGGGAGCATATGATGACTTCCTGACTGCCCATTTACTTTTGGAAACAAAGCCTGGTTACATCATAAGGATCAATGAATGATCCGATCTGAATAGAAGACAGTTCGGGTCAACTGGAAGGGCCTGTAACTCACTCACCCTACATTCAGAAAACTAAGGCTATCGGGAAATATGTCGTGCTTCTGAGAGGTTTAGGCTGAAGGCTCAAATTTATCTGAATTTAGCCATATTAAAACCCAGGACAGATTCCATTTTGGAAACAGAGTGAGGGATTTTGATTGATTCAGATCAAAACTGGCAAGTAGGTCTGATAGATCTTTATTAGGACCAATTTCTCTACTGACATCATGCCTGTGTGTATCAGATATCATAGAGCAGTAGCCAACTTTTTCTCCTCATACAGTTCAAGAAAAAGTCGGTCAGTTGATGGATCAAGGCATGCAAAAGGAATTTTGTTACTGGTTTTGCACCTGTCTCTAAAAACATGCCACTTTCCCTCAAGCAATCAGAGTGGAGGGCCATTTTCCTCTAGAGATACTGTACTCTCCACAATCGAAGGTCTAAACTCTTTTTTTCACAAGGCTGTCCAGATGGGAGCCAGGTGTGAAGGAGAAGATGGTCTGGGCTGGGTTGGAAGACCTGTGACATGGTTGTTTAAGAAAATTCGGCTTGGCCAGAATCTTCCTGGGCAGATCTTGTGCCAGAATAAGTGGACTGTTAACCCAGGACTTGTCCCATCTGCTAGGGGGCTATCATAATCATCTTGCATGCCTGACCTTTCAACTTCTTTATTATTTTTGGCACTAAGACTGGTGAAGGGGGGGGGTAGGCAATGGTCCACACCCCTCCCAACTAATTAACAGTGCGTCCACAACCCAAGCTTCTGGGTCTGGAATGGGGGATATGAAGGTGGGCAACTTGTTACTCCACCTTCTTGCAAAGACTGATCATCAGATGTCCCTAATGTGTGCAAACCTGAAGAAAGACTTATTGATGGAGTGACTATATGAATGACTTGAAACTTTCTGGATAGACTGTCAGCCAGGACATAAAGTCTGCTGGAAATGTGCCTGATTTGCACACTGATATGGCATTGGTTGCATGAAAGTAGAAAATGCCAAGCATATCACACAGGTTGAGTGATTTTATTTCCTTTATTTTATGAGTTATGTCACCACTACAGAGTTGTCCAACCTAAGAGTCAGTCTTTTCAGGTCACTGAACTTATCAAACCACAGCACAGGGCGGGCTCCCCAACCATACACACTGGCATCTGTAATGCTGTTATTTCTGACTGGGATTTCTCCAGAAGAATTCCAGTTGTGAGCCAAATGGGGTTGTGCCATTCACCCAGGAATGATTATACCTCATTCATGAACCTGACCATTTGTTTGGACTGGAAAATGGGGACCATTCAGTCAGTAATGTCATCTATAAAGGATGCATAAATGATGGTCTAGTGGGATCAAATCTGCTACCAGAATGAATAATCAAAGGAGTTGCAAGAACTCTCGCCAATATCCAAGTCATGTTAGAAACATACTGGACAAGTCTGATGGTCTGTATTATGTGAACATGAGGGAATTGTACTAGACTGAGATTGATGACAAATTCCATACCCCGGTGAACAAAAGACTTGGATGGATGAAAGTTGGATTTATCCAAGTTCACTAGAACAGCGAGATGATTCAAACACGATAGGAGATTGTTTGTGCAATTGAGAAGAGTAGAGATTACCATATTTTTCAGGAGGACATTATCTAAGTACATTGCAGCAGGGTGCTACTAGGCTTTTATCTAAAGAGGAAAGCTCCCCCATTGTCAGAAAATAATGTTGGAGTGGAACAAAATGAAGGGGAGAAAAAAACAACCATACTTCAATATTTACCCAACACTTCAATATTAGTCTCTCTTTCTTCCAGCTCTACTCCATTAAACCCTTACTGAAATCTCAAAAAGATGTCACCTCTAGTTGTTGTTTTGGGATTTCATGCCATTTCTCAGTGCAAGAAGGCAATACATGGTGGCCAGTATAACTGGTGGATGAAAAACCCAGGAAAATCCTGGTAAGAACCACCAACCAATGAGAAGCTACTGACAGCTTTCTCACAAAGCCATGTTGGCCAAGCCCAAGACTTAAACCTATGCAGACAGAGGTGACATGGCAGTGATCAGTAAAGGCAAGCACTTTAGAAAAGTTGGCCATCCAGTGTAGTATTGCCAGGCATATGCACTCTATGATTGCTACTGAAAAGCTCAGCAATTACCTCAACAACAATATAAATTAAGTATTTACAGGATAGTAAGATGAGTCAAATACTGTGTGGGCAATTGATGCCGAGATTATGGGTGCAGCATTAGTTACCCACAGACATGTATGTGTATAGTGCTAGAGATCAAATTTTTTAAAGGAGTTGAACAGTATGATTGGTTAAGGTACCCAGCATCATTTTCCTTAAACACTTTCACTCAGCTGTAGTGTTAGGTTGCTAAGAAGAAGCAAGAACATTAATTAAAAGTCATGTCCTATGCCATGTAAGTGATTTTTTAGTCTGAAATTGTTATCTGTATTAATGTAAAGGCTCGTTTGTAATAAACCCTTATGTGAGACTTTTTTTAAGTGAACCATTACATGTATTACATTTCACATGTGGGTCTTAAGCAATTAGGAAAGAGTCCATTAATGAAAAGAAACCAACTGACTGTAGTGGGGAAAGAATCAGCTAGCTTATTCTGTACCATCCCCACCATTTCTGAAGTTACCCATTATATGTATGACATTTCATCTGTAGGCATTGAGTGTATTACCAAAGAGCCCATCAACAAAAAGAAAATATTTGGTGGGGGGGAGGGGAAGAATCAATTAGCTGATTCTGTCCCTCCCCCTTATTTGTTAAGTGATCCATTACATATATGATATTTCACATGTGGGCATTAAGCTTATTACCAAAGAGTCCATTAATGAAAAGAAACTAATTGGTTGGGGGCGGGGGGGAATAACTGAAGAAATAAATGGGGGAAACTAACTAACTGCAGGAAAGGGGGGGGGACAAAAGAAATAACTTGAGGGAGAAAGAATCAGCTAGCCAATGCTTTCCCTAGGGAAACTTTCAGCAAAGGGGAAAGAATTTGCTGTTGCACAGGGGGCCCTGTCAGCTCCAGTTGTATAAGCATTAATCTGTTGATTGTTTCTGAGCTTAATCTGTTCCTTACTCAAGTATGAATATTGTTCTGTGCTGAAAACCCACATTCACAGTCTGCTGTCTGAAAGGGCATATACATGGCTACCTTATCTAGCCTGAACAAGATCGAAAACTGTTCTTTATGGTTGTTATGTACAATTCTTCACAGTTCACAGGTCTTATACTTTTGCTCCAAAATAAGATTTTTTACTAACATAAGCTCTGCCAAATTTTCACTTTCTTGAATCAGTGCTTTAATCACTACAATGCCAGATTTACTCTCTATTCCATAATGCTGGATAGGATTTTAAGTCCATTAATGCCATAGCCTACTTGTTCAGACTGAGGTGTTTTGATTAAATAAATATCTTTACTTCGTAATTTCATTTTTAGAATCTTATTTTATACTATTTAACTTAACACATTAACCCCTGGAGGTTTTCGTCGTTTTCACCTGAAATGTGAGTAGGAAACACATTTTGGGGGCTATTTCTGAATACATCCTAATACATCGACCTCCAAGAAATTTTAGGTTAACCTAATGCCTAGTTGTGTTAGAAACATCATTTTTCATTGGCTATTTCGCCTGCGCACGAGCAGAAGGGTAAAAGTTGGAGTTCTTTTTTTTTTTTTTCCTTAACGGACCCATCATTTTCGTGTCGAGACCACTCTTTATTCTAAATGCCCATCTTATCCTACTTTTTGCAAAGGTTCGCCTGTCTGTGTGCAGTTCAGACCGGTCTGTCTTAGATCTGAGGCCAAAAAGTCTAAAATCCGGACACAAAATCGGATACCGACTTCGGGTGAATTTCGGCTGGAAAAAACTCGGGTCCAAAAAATTACGTTTTTCCCTCTGTATTTTGTAGTGCAACTAGAACATCCATATTATTTGGTATCATCGTAAAGCTACATCTGTCTACCTTTCTATAATACCACCCACTTTATTGTGTCATACATGACCTTGATGCTACAGAGCTCAGAAGTAGGCTACCACCTCCTGCCACGTAAACGCGGCACCAGGGGTTAATGAGTTAACACTTATACTAGGGCTATATGATTTTGTGGCACAAAATCCCGCAGGACCAAATTGTGCTGCGAAAAGAAATGAAACATGCACTCTACTTTTTAAACTGTCTGTATTCTAATTTGCTGTTAGTCTGCCTTTCCAACATTTTGAAATATTTCTGAAATGAGGGGTTGACCAACATGCTGTCTGTTTTTGTCCATCCAGCATGTACACTGAACTCCATTTAACACCATTTTTGGGCTTCAAATCACTCAATGGAAACTCCATTAACACTTTCCGAGCTCCAATAATCTGATATACTCCTAACGTTAAAAATAAATTGTCTTCATCACTATCATCTAGTATTTGCTGAATAAAATCAACATCTAAATATGAACTATGCTGGGGGTTCTAGGTAGCCTGTATTATAAACAGTTGTAAAACTTCTTGATGCAAGAGTCAGTCTATGACAGACTGCTTGTTCTGGGGTCCAATGTGCCATTCAAATTTTGTTTAACAACCATTCATGTCTAGCCAAAGAAGCCCTATGCGTAAACAGTTATGAAAAAGGACATGCCACAAGCACTTTAAGGGTGAAAGGCTGGATAAATATCTTATACTGCACAGAGTACATTTTCCGTCAGAAGGAGAGAGATGAAGCCACAGACTGGCGAGATGGCCAGATCTGTAAGAAAGATCCTTTTAACTGCAACTGGATGTAGTCATATGCATGGTAGGAAAGGCAGATCTATCATTAAGACCTGACTAGATGAATGGATCTTTCAGTAATATCTGCAGACTGAGACGGCTGGACTGTCAATTCAATTGGCTGGATGGTCGTGGATGACTCAGGATGACAATGTGGTTGCATATGATAGATCTGTTAAAAAACCACGCACCATGACATACAGTACATGCATGTTTTATAGATTGCCAACTCAATCTGGTGGATATGGACAAAAGGCAGGGGATTAAGGACACATGGTACTAATTGCATGGAAAACTAGGTACCAGCCTGGAAATGGGCGAACATAAAATAGAGTATATATGGGTTTGTCTGGCTAGGATTGGTTAATAATGTAAGTTATTTTGTAGGAAAAAGAATCTTTTGAGAGCTTATCCTAGTTGTAAGTGAAAAAAATAGAGACACTGTTTTACTGATGGAATTTCAGTCCTTTAACAGTCTTGAGTTTGGAACACTCATTACTGAAATTAGCACTTGACTCTTTGGTGCGGAATTGAAAGCACATGTTTCAAACACATGCAGGTCCAGAAAATGCTGCAGCTCATATCCTTTTCTCTACACAGAAGCTGACATCCAGGTTTCATCCATACTGATAAATATAGGATTGGTCATGAGCACTCAGAAATTTTAAGTTATTGAATTTTTAATACCATAGTTTACTATGGGAAACTGAATTAGTACCGTGAGGCCTTAAGTGCCTATTATAAGCAGTGAAAGCCCACTCATCCTGGTGGATTTAGCACTCCCCCCCACACACAGGTCAAGTGGAAATACACTCAATCTAGTGAAAGTCTGTCACAAATTTTATTGCAGCAGTAGTGGGTTTTATGGCACCTCTTGCTGATTCTGTTGACACACTAAACAGATTTGAGAAACCCCTGACACCATAAACCCAAACATCGCAGGTTTCAATGGACCAGTGTTCACAATACCTGAAAAGAATGCTTCGGGTTTTCTCGCAAAATCTCACAATTCCAAAATGATGCGTCCACTGCTGGGAGATTTACAAACAACCAATATGTCAGAATGTCAGAAGTGTTTAACCGTCAAACAATTAAAAGAAATCTTAAATCTGATCCTAAACAACCACAATGTCAGTGGACGAACGTCCATGCAAGTATTGCACACCTATGCCTAATTTGTATGAAAAAGGATGCTTCAAAGTTAAAATAATAGGTGTAAGTGTGACATTGACATCCAACATTTCATAATCTGTTATGGCGCTCCAAAAACGTTAAATGGACTGGAGATTTTTTTTTAAAATTTATCAGGAATGAATTTCCATCAAATTTATGACAGTTTACGACTTTTTAGCTGAGAAAATAAAAATAGTGATGAAAGAAACAAATTCTGAAAAAGAGAAATTACATTTGCATTTTTGCTGAATGGCATGTCACTGAGATTAAAGTGTCCAGGAACAGACATTATTTGTGTATGTGAAAAATGACTGCATCCATAAAAATAAAATATCAAAACTACTGAATAATTTATTTAAAATTAAAAAAACTATAGCTGTTTATTTTAAAAAAATTAAAATAGCAAGACTATAGAATAATGTTCTTGTAATTAAAATACCTAACTATGGAATAATGTTATTTTAATTAAAATACCAAAACAAAAAAAATAATGTTATTTAAAACTAAAATTGCTTAGATAATTGACAGACTTAGATCCAGGTTTCTGAAAATGGGTTAGTGTAGACATTTTCAAGGTCTGAAACCAACAACAGCCCATTAGTCAGTGACTAGTAGATTTCACTACAGACAAAAATCAGTACACTGGTATTGGTCTAATGGGACAAAGGAAAATTTTTATTTGAAATTTAAAATCGACAGAAAGGGTGGGAATGGTTGCTGCCTTCTGAATCTGCAAGGATAGTGATTGTTTTCCACTAATTGTTGTTACAGTTTATTTAAACTACATACTTCTAAACATGCTTTCATAGCTAAATTGTATATACCTCAAAACCAGATTTGACAAATGTTATTAAAACCTAAAAAGAAATTGCTTCAATTAGTTTAGTGCAAAATAACAAAATACATTCTAAAACATATTTTTAGTATAAAACTAATTTCTAAGAGAAACTTCTCATTAGCTTGGCTGCATGTGTTTTTATTATTTTTTTAAAAAAACATAGTGGGGAATAGTTTTATTATTATTGGTATTATTATTATGAATTCTCATATTTGTTTATCAACATTATATTAGTACATGTACATGATGTAATGATACTATTCAGACTTTCCAACACTGATCTCCACTTCCAAGTCAATATAAAGAATATTCAGAGCAGTGATAGCCTCGTTTTGATATTTAGTGCTTGATATCAGGAATGGCAATTTGTCTGAAACGAGTATTGTGAAAGGGGTCCATTTCATGCATTTATCTGTACAAAGTATACAGTGGTATTTATCAGTGACCTAACTAGGGATACATAAAAATGAACACACATAACATAGAAAAAATTCACGGTTTTAAATTTCTGGGATATCTTCCCACCCATGGCCATAATGAAGTATACACAAAAAAATATTGCTTAGCTACAACATACATCCCTGTTGATTCATTACATATAAATTTACATGTTATCATATGCAGAAGCAAAAAAGTTACATAAGTGTTCTACATCAAACAGTAACTTCAATGTTCTTTCTCAGTAAAAGATATTTCAGAAAAATGTTTCATATACTGGTTATTAATTTGTCATAATTTCCCTTTCATTTCACAAACTAATTCAAAGACCCACTTTGAAACAATTATTGAAAGCAGTAATATATATAAAACTTGAAAGAGATTAGCAACGAATGCCATACTGTTTTTATCAGACATGTAGGATCAAGAAAACTGGAACATTATGACATGCATGCCATAATCTTTCAAGAGTTTATTCTACAAAAATAACATGGCATTGTATATAAAAATAAAAAATAGATACATGAGCTATTCTATGAAGAGGTTTTTCTGCACTTTTGAATAAAACAATGTTTATGAGACAGTGCAACAATTTTTTACATGCACAGCATTGTGTACAGTGTATCGATTGTTGCACTCTATCAGTGGCCATTCAAGTCAAAAACAGAATGATTTCACTGATGAATAAAGTTACTTTCTGTCCTTGTTTTTTTAATAGGTGTTTAATGTAATTAAATGATGTTTACACAAAGAATGGATTCCAGTCAAGGCCCATTATGTGGGTCAGTTCAAGGTCAGTTCAGTGGACACGCACATTAGTTTGATTGGCTATCAACCAATCAGAGACAAGGGTCTGCTGTGCTGAGGTAGCTGATAAGCGGTCATTCATTGTACCAGTGATCAGCATTGAGAGTGGACAGTTTGTTTCGTATTATATTCTCCTCTTGGTTCAAGAACTGTTTGCTATTGGAACTGGACAGTCTTCCTGGACTCAGTCATAAGCTATACTGGAAATTTGTTGATATAGTTTGAATTTCTAGGCATGACACTAGAATTTGATTTATTTGGATTACAGTGCAACGATGACTTTCAACTTGCCTGAGTCTAAGTGGATGTCGTGTAGCACCGTCTGCTGCAAAACCCTAATGTTCTGCTGAGCAGTTGCTAACTTAGAAACTGCTTGCTTCAGGTGTATCACCCAATTGTTCTGCGGGCAATTGCTGACTTTGTATACCATGGATAAATCGCAGCAGCTGTCCTCTTCTAGTGGGCACCGCAGTTGTAGAGCGGCAAAAAACAAACAATGGGATGCTCAGTCACCTAAAAATTGGTCAGTGGGAAAACTTCTTCAAAAAATACGTGAAATTAACATTATTGTGCCGGCTTCTCTAAAGAAGGTTCAACTTGTGCAGATCTACGAAGAAAATGTGAAGCTAATTCAAAATGGCAGACTTACACGAGTTTTTAGGCCCCTGGATTCTGACTCACCCAGAAGGGAGGATTTGCAGCAGCTCGGAATGACGTCAGTACCCACAGAATCTCCCCTTTACCTAGACGAGACTGGGCTTGGTATGTCTGACAGCCAGCCAGCGGCGAGTTGTCAGCAATCTACGTATGCAGCTAACCCAGTCCATCCATCGCCACGCTCATCTTTGAGAACCAGTTAACGGAGTGCGCAGCCGCGAGCAATAGGAATGCCTTGTTTTGCGCCCACGGTGAGGGGGGCTCCTAGCACCGGAGACGTTAATCAACAACAACAAAAAATACATCATGTTCCTGAGAAGGATACCGTTCTATTGGAAGCAGTATCATCTCTCCAAGCGGCAGTGATAAAAATGCAAACCCAGTTGAATATGTCCAACAATACGGGATATCCGTGTACTGATACACAGGTGCATACCCTCGCAACGGCGATGTCAGCGACGGAAACCAGGTCTGGTATCGCTTCGACTGTCTCAGAGTTTTCTGACGATGGCGTGCCTATCTCTACCCTACCGGATATTGACCCTGTCAGCTCACAATTGCGGAAGGAGATTATTGCAGGAAATACTTGAATTTATCTTACTTCTAATGCCACATGAATCTGAAGATCAAACATCCATTCAATCAGGTCAGTGGGGCATGAAGTTGGTGGGAAAGTTTCCGGGTCAAATTTCAAATATTACACAAGTCTGCAACCATAGGCTTTCCAAGAACTTGACTATTAGTGAGTTCATACTGGCGTTTAGTTGGTACAAGGCGATTATGTGTGATGCCTTCCCTTCCAGAACTCAAGAATTAGATCTATATCAGAAAGAGATGATAAAAATGCATGCCCTAACAAAAGGAAGCCCCGTTTTTTATGAGTACCACAAAGAGTTTGCACGAAAAGCAACCATTTACTGCAGCTCCATGAACATTAAAATAGCTTGGAGTAGAATTAATCCCAAGCTACAAACGTATGTCTTATCTGCTTGTAAGGTTGTTCCATGCCATCATTGCCGGAGTTTTGCTCACGATTCAGACTTCTGTCACCTCGCTCTGCAGACAGCAATTAATCAACCAAGACAAAGTCCATCAGTGAATAGTCAGATTACAGTAGACAGACAAGGTCGGAGAAGGATATTACGCTTAGGGAAAGAAATATGTAATAATTTCAATGGGACAAATGGTAGTTTCCGAGGAAATTGTAGTAACGCGCACATGTGCTTGACTTGCAAAAAAACACATCCACAGATCAAGTGCAACCTGATGACTAAGCAGGTGTTGCCACCTTCAAAACCTCAATGACTAAATCAGGATATAGCATTAACAACATTTCAGGCAACCACACCCATCAACATCACTAGACTGCAAGAAGAATTGCAACACCATCCTGATAAAGAATTTGTGGACTATCGTATACATGGTCTTTGCTATGGTTTTCATACAGGACTTTCTCACAAGCCTACATCTTCATTCAAGTGTAAAAACTTGCTATCAGCAACATCACAACCTGATGTAGTTGACACATTACTTGAATGTATCTTTGGCATTCCTTGGGTCTCACCCTCCGCTGCATGAGGTTAATGTGGTAAGCTGGAATAGAAGCATGCAGTATCTATGAGGCAGAATCGCCAGTATGACTGATGTCAGGGCCAAATAGCCAACATGCACTACCTATGAGGCGGAATAGCCAGTATGAGTGAAGCACTATCTGAGGCGGAATCGCCAGTATGACTGATGTCAGGGCCAAATGGCCAACATGTCCTATCTATGAGACAGAATCGCCAGTATGACTGATGTCAAGGCAGAATTGCTGATGTTTGACTGACTGACATAACTGTTAAGGCAGAATTGCCGCTGTATTGAGGCAGAGTCGCCACAATTTGTTATGTCTGTAAGTCAAGTGGATTGGGGACAGAATGCCCAAACGACGCTGCATGCCGAGAATGGAACTGCAGTAGTATGCAGCAGAGAGCCCCAAGGAACAGATATGTATGGACAGGAAACCTGCAGTTCTGTTAAATTAAAGCATGTAATATATAACACACAATATAAGCAATTAGGAATATGAAAACAAATCATTGCCATATTAAGACACATACGACGGTGAATCATCATATATGGATACTACTGTATGATGTGGACCAGTGCCAAGGTGTTACTGTTAAGGGATCCCTGCCTGCATGCAATATTATGGTGATAACAAGACTAAATCACAGTATATCTAGCTTATATTTATAGGTAAGAAATGCTGTGATGCGAGAATCTGTAAGAAAGTCATAAATGAGGAAACAAAAATTATAAACATGTATGTTCAGCACTGCAATGTTCAAGGCTTGTTCCCCATTTGGGTTGATGTATAAAGTAAAGTAAAGTTTTCACCAACAGCCCCATAGTGCCTGCCCTACTGGTGCTTAAATGTCGCCCAATTCCAATGAATCTGATACTTAAATGTCGCCCAATTCCAATGAATCTGATAATCCTGTTTAACAGAACACATTGTGAACACACCACCGATGCGAAACACACCTCACACAGCGAATGAATCTGATGATCACACTCCACAGAAAAACTGCAGAATTCTAAATGCAATTAAACACTTGGCACAATACACAGAAACTGCTTACTTCTTTCTCAGAAATAACTTCTTAATGGATCTGCATGCATCATCAGGCACTGGCTGAGGAGCGACATTATTACTCTGAAGTCAGCCATTTTGACTGTTTCTGCAGCTTCCTGCCTCAAGTCAACAACAGTCAGTCAGGACAATTTCTACATGTACCAGCTACTGTTCAATGTTTCAAAATGTATGTTAACTGTTGAAAGAAAATATCACAAAACCAGACACCTTAAAACTAAAAAGATGCCACTTTGTGAAAAAAAAATTTGGACTCAGAAACATATTTGATCTTATGTTCTTATTTTATGATGTACAACTAATATCATGCATTATATTAAAAGCTAAATATAATTATTTTTTTTTATTTAGAGACCAACAGCATTCAATTTAAATTTGGAAGAAAAAAAAGTGTAATGACCTTTATGCACATCTAAGCTTAATTCTTTTTTTTCCCTAAAAATTAGAACAAGTGTATTTGTTTCAAGTTATATCCCATCCCAGCCATTTCTTTGTGTCCCAGTCTACAAACCCAAACCCCCACAACATGTAAATAGAGTAGAAGTTTTAAATGACTTAAATTATGGCAGCTCCTTGCAGCTACTGGTCAATGTTATGCTTCAATGTTTCAAAATTAATACTACTGAATGAAAATGTTTCTTGCTGTCACAAAATCAGATGTTTAAAACCAATAAGATATTAGATTGTGAAAATTTTAAAATGCACCAAATGGTTTTTGTTTGTGGAAAAAAGAATTCTGCACTTGTAATATGATATGCAGTATGATTAAGTTGTGATATTTTCTCATATTGGTGTGCTCTTCTCTGATGATCTGTAGTCCAGCATGGTCATAACTAACACAAATGAAGTTAAAACTTCAAAAATTTAATTAACTGAAAGTCGAGTGAGTGAGTATTATTGCAATATTCAATGTGAACACAGTGACAGTATTTGCAACTGCCTTAGAAATACTATGAACAATTGAAAATAAACATGAACTAACAGAGTTACAACCTTTGAAGCCAAAACCTCTTTCACTTCCAGTTCAGAGTAATTAACAAAGTTCTACCAGGGACATTTGTTTAAAGCCTTACAAAATAAGAAGCCGCATATTAATAGCAATCAGTGCAATTAGAGACAGATTTATAGACTTGGCAAACATGTGGCTTTTGGGTGATACATTGCATTATTGATAGATATCATATGTTCAGCTATGCCTAATAAAGTACAAGTTAAAACAATGGGGTGAACGAATGGGAAGAAGTATGAATTAAAAATTCCACTTGGAAAAAGCTCAAACCAAACCGACATACAAAACTGAAGGATATTTTTATTGTACATCAAATGCAATTGTGGTAGATACCCATTTCCTAACTAAGTTTGCATAATAGAGGGCACTTTTAGGATGACATCATGGATGTTCTGGAGAAATTAAGTGCTACTGCAATATGGGGAAAAAAAAGATTTTTCTCACACATCTGAACATACTAACTGGCCCTTCTCTTTTTACTTTCGTTTATTATTGCTTTTAATTGTACTAGTCCAAAATCTGTTCATGACTTGAAGTTTAATTTTGGTTCATAAAGATTCAGTGATGTTTGGATGATTATGTACATAATTTCACATTGCTGGCCTAATTGCTGAACCTTGTACAAATATGCACTTTGATCCATCTTCTTTGGTGACAAACTGTTTTATCTGTATTCACACCAACTTCTTAAAAATTGGGTCAAAATGCAAGAATTAGAAATTACTGATAAAAATATTTGCTTGACATTCAGGTACAGTTTGCAGTATCTATCATGTGGATTACAAGAATGTACTGTTCCAAATCAGATCCATCTGCTTTAAATGAAAATGATACAAGGTTATCTCGTTTTCATCACTTTAATCCATCTATTTGGTAATATTACATGTAACTCGTCAGACGACCTAACCAGCAATCCTAAGCATATTTGTTAAGCTGTTAGCTGTAGAATGCAGCATCACAAGCTTTGTACAGTCTTCATATAAACAGTAGATCTATGGTAAAATAAACGTGTATAGTTCCTGAGAAAATGGGTCACAAGGACATGTATATATGTATATATGGGTTGCAGATACTCAACAGGCAGGATTAATAGCGGTTGTATTTTGGATAGTGCTGTGTATACTTCATTGCATGGGATCTTGTCAAGCCAACAATTTAGAAGTAACTGGGGGAATGAAAAAATAAGTTAAAGCACTTTAAGCATTTTTTAAAAATAATGTGATGAAACTAGCTATTACCGGCATGTGATTACTTTTCCTTTTGTTTCTTTAAAAGCACAATCTATCTCTCTCTCTCTCCCTCTCTCTCTCTCTCTCTCTCTCTCTCTCTCTCTCTCTCTCTCTCTAACATTACTATAATCTAAACTTTGTATAAAACTTAACCAGCCTATTACAAGCCAAGATGCAGACAATCCACAATGACCAATATATTCGGCCTGTGATGGACACAACGTGAAAGGATTAAAGTCCACCATGAAATTGTGGATATTCTGTAAAACATGATGCATGTAATATACAGGTCTAAAGGCACTGCTCAGACATGTGAGGGAACTTACACCTGAGCTGCTTAAAAATGGGAATACACTCCTCCATTACAGCATAATTACTTTGTAGGAATAAAAGAAGGATAACAGGGTAAAATGTGCCTAAAACTCAATAATAGCATCGTCGTTTCCCTCTTTTATTTGTATCTGGTCAATGTCTGCAAAAGCGTAGCCCATAAATTCTCAGAACATATGGTGTACACAGAGCATAGTACTGACAAAGGACAATTTGTAAATTCAGGGATGACTAATTCATGTTTTTTTAACTTGCTGCATTTATTATATTTTGATGACATGTTTTGCTGAAGCAACAAAACAAAACAGAACTGAAATTTTATAAATTAACAAAGAAGTGTGTTAATAAGTCACTAAAACAACACTTGTTACTGAGTGAAGTCTATGACAGTGAAAAAAATTATAATAATGTATAACACCAGAAGTGGAATGATTAATGCACAATATAAATCCAAATCTCTGGATGAACGGTTACACTTCACATCTGTATTGACATAAATTCAAGGGATGTTTTTTGTACGATGTTGACTGTATCATAGCAAAGCTTCAAAACTGGCAACAACTGGCAGCAGTCAGGGGAAGTAATGTAGAAGAGTTATTGCCCTTTGTATGATACAGATATAAGTCAAATTTTCTTCCTTTAGTAGGGCTGAACTTGGGAGGTAGCAGGCTTATATCCCTGATGCTAATATAACTGGGGAATGTATTTGAAGGTGAAATTATTTTATTGTCATTGTATGATACCTTTTACATTAATTCCTCAAAATAAATAATAATTAAAATTCTTTTGTTATTATTTACTTAATTCAATTAATTATTTCTAAAAATAGTCTCAAATTTTGTATTGTTTCTTTATCAAAATGTTTATTATTTTTACCATCAAAACAAATAATTTATTCTGCAACAATAATTTACAATCTGGACTATTTCTAATTTCTGTTATTAACACAATTTTTACTCCTTTGTTGATTTTTGGGGGGGTTAATCTTAAGCATTGCACAAATGATATTTGTCCACATCGTTGGGGGACCAAGCTCAGTTATTTCCCAGGATAAACTTTATCTATTGGGTAGAAATTGGCTATATGTAACATGCTGTTTAACTGTTTTTCTACTCTGAGTAACTTCAGCTAGACTACATGTTGCAATGGCATCTCTGTATGAATGTGAAAGCTGTTCATGCCAGGATTCTACCCATCACATGTATGATATGGTATGAAAATTTTATCAAGAAAGTCATTCTATTCTGCTAAGGAAGCCAACCCAGACATAACTTTGATAAAGCATGCTTTTGGAAATGACAATGTTGCAGGGGAAGCTGCACCCTCCCCTCCCAAAAAAACCCCAAACCAAATGAACAAAAACTTTGGATACAGTATGTACTGAGAAAAATTCCTATGAGGTTTGACTGAACATGTTCAGCTGTTGCAGAGAAGCCAAAACAAGCATTTTTCAACCAGATGCTATGGAAGTCATCCTAGACACAATTTTAATTAAGCATTTGGCACCATTTTGTAAGAGCAAGTCCTTAAAAACATACCTAGTGAGTTTAATCAAAACCAGCAGACCTGTTCTGGAGAAGAATTTAAAAATACATTAGTCATTTAGATAGCAATGGAAGCCACACCATTGCTAGGAGAGCCATCTAATTTCTGTAGAGCATGTCCTGTAGAAATTACCATGTCTGAGACAAATTGTCCAAGCAAATCTTAAGAAGTTAAAAATAGTAATGCTAACAGATAACAAATGATTATCAATAGTCCAAGGGCTTATACCATAAACTCACCTGCCCCTACAGTCAAGAATCTCATGTCTATGTTTAAGTTTTGTTTTCTTCACCAATTCAGACATTTTGTTTCTACATTTTCTGTGAATAAAATATAGTTTATTCAAATATGAACTATTTAAGTACTAATAATTTCTATTTAAAAATTCATAATCCTCCCCACATATTCAATTAGGTCAAAGATTATTTTTGCTTTTAAAATAATGTATAGGGTGCATTTTTAAGGTAAAACTCTCACGAACTTAAAAACCTTTTGAACAAGTTCTTTCTTTCCTTCTCTGTTAATTTGCCTTTAACCTCACGCTGCATGTTTGCTTTTGGTTGGGATTTTATTTTGTT
Source organism: Megalonaias nervosa (assembly GCA_016617855.1). Classification (NCBI taxonomy): domain Eukaryota; kingdom Metazoa; phylum Mollusca; class Bivalvia; order Unionida; family Unionidae; genus Megalonaias; species Megalonaias nervosa. The sequence continues at coordinate 42,281 of JAECUM010012067.1, forward strand.
TTCCTAAGGATGTTTAGCATGGATTTTTCTACCTAACTTTTGTCCACACTGAATAGCTAGAACTGCACTGAAATGCCCTTAAACCCTATGCATTCATAATGACATATTCTTATTTTTTTATTTGTTTCATGTCTTTGATAGGTGGGAAGAGGAGGAAGCTTTCATAAATTTGAGAAATATTCATTTTCATTGCAACTGTTAGATATTATGTTAACATGAAATAAAATAATAATAACAACAATAACAACAACAATAGGAGTTAATAGCATCACTAAAATGGGCTTTTATGGGTCCTGATTCCTCTAAATGAAGACACAGAATTTTTTAAATTAATACACGCAACATAGGTTTATGAAAACAATGTTCACATCCAACTGCATTAAAATATGTGGAACGGTACTGGAGCTATGCTAATCACAAGAAATATCAAATGTAAAGATATCAAGTTGATTAACAAGGACCATAACTCTGTTCAAAATGGTGTAGATGAGACAAAACCTACAAATGGCAAATCTGTCCAAGTTCTTTCAAATTTCTTCAGAATATGTTTAATGGTTCTTGAACTTCTGACTGCAAGCAACATTCCAAGTTTCCAATTTTAAAGGTGAGCTCAGTTTTTGTATGTCATGATGATGCTGTGATGAATAAGATAACAATCCAGTTTACATATCATAATATCATAATGCAACTTGTTGTAATTCAAATTTAGCATAGTTCAGAAAAAAGAAGGAAATACAAATGAAATTACATTAGTGATGAGTACAAAAAAAATAACTATAATCCAAAAGCTGATTACAAAAGTTTACATTAAATTACAAGCAAATTAAATATAAGCAACATATATCTATTTATAAATTATTAAGTGATAAGATTACAAACTAACATAATGATATTGATCAGTTTTTCCTGCTGTCATCTAAGTGAGGGATAACTATGCAATGAAGTACACTGGACAATGTCATCTTCTACAGGTTTCGTAGTGTTTCAAAACTGCAACAAATAAAGTTAACTTGCAATATGTAAACTGTATCAGTAAAATCATCATGTCCTAAACATATCACAAACCTTATTTTATCAAGTTAAATAATGTAGTAAATATTGTGATATAATAATTATCATTTTTGACAGTATATCATTGATTTTTCAGCTATTAATTTTCACATTCAATCAATAAAATACTGCATCAAATTAGTACTTGCTTTAATATTCGTTAATTACCTTGTAATGAAGCTTTAAGCAATCTGTAACGCTCGTTGGCTGCCCATCTTTCATTCCATCCTGAATTACAACATCTATTGACAACCTGTGAATTCATATCAATCCACACATATTATTTACATGAGGACTTAAAAAAAAATTCCACAACAATACAGTTCAGTTTATATGTTACAGAACCTGGTGATTTTAATAAGGTCCCAACTGGGCCTCTGTTGTTGTGTACTATTAATTATTAATGTTCAAAGTCTTTTTATTCTGTAGGTATCTTGATATTTTTAAAACAAGTGTTTTCTAGGATACACTACTGAAAATGTGGAAGATTCCAATTCATGATTTAGTTCAATAAAAATGAGGGTATCTATCTGAAACAAGAGACATATAGAGATGAGTCTCCCTGCTAAATTAAAGACTCCTAGACTTCTAAAACTTCCCTATCATGCAGCACTCTCAATTTATATAATACTTACTAGTATGCTGCTATATTTGTTTCCATTTTAATGTAACAAACACTGCATGAGGACATTCTATGTATTACAAGACACCTCAGTGCAAACTCTTTGACACATGTATCAAGTTTAGTCAGACCAGCTTATCTTCCAGAAAAGAAAATGTTGTGTGTGTATGTGTGTGTGTGATTTGGATTTTTAACGTAGCTTTAACAATTTTTCAGTCATATTGCTACAATGTCTGCAGTGGCAGTTTTATAGTGATGTCTAGCACAGGGGCATCATGTGTTTTGATACCTAATTTGCGTAAGTATTTGTTGTATTGTTGCACTGAATTAAAATCTGACCTCCTTGTATTACCACGCTAATTACATATTTTGTATCAAATAAAGGGGGTGGACTAACTGAAAAGTTAAAAGGCATGCAAATTCAATCTGCGTAAGAGTTAGCAGACCAGTCTAGTGTCAGGTCAACTCATTTCAAGCGATCAATCGAACACAATTTTTTTGAGAACATAATATAATTAAGCTATCTTAAGTTAGCATATTTATTCACAAATGTGATCAATGAAATGAATACTTGATGATGTAAAATTCTGTTTCACAGATACATTTTATTAATGAAAAGCTAGTTAAGTTTCAGAGTTTGTAGTTAATTTGTAATCCCTGAAATGGCGCTCTGAGATTTCCTCACAGATGAGAAGTTTCACTATTACCTGCAATGAAATCATGTCATAAATATTTTAATATAGAACAATTAAAAAAATTGACTTCTGAAGACGATGGCTGTATCACAATCTAAATGTTCCATTTTTGTTTAAATAAAAGGAATCTAGTTTGATTGTGAATTTAAATCAATAAATAGTCTGGTTCCCTGCTTAGTATGACCCTTGCGCTGCATTCCATAAGAGCAGAGAGCAAAGCAGGGAGCATTAGGATTAGGGAATACACAATGTTTTCATGTACATGTGAAGGTTATTCAAACCAGCAGAAATAATGTTAATGATCTCTCGTCGGTTGGATATCTTGAAAATAAAGGTCACTTTTACATAAAAATGAATAACTTTGTTAGAAAAAGCGCTTTATTGACAAGTATTCCCAACACGATTTTAAAACAAATACTCAGCCATTAAACAGACCAGTTTGCTCCATGCCACCCCCCACCCCACCCCCAGTTTTCTCAATGTTCAGTGAGGATGGCATCATTCCATATTGTTATGGAGGTCCCTCGATAACTCACGCCCTCGCTTACAGTGCAGTCTATGTTTTTGGACCCCACTGTGCATGAGTTATTGAGGGAGAGGTGTGTAAGTACAGAAAAACCCTGTCGACAACAAACACATCTGGGAAAAAGCATAACTGGCTGTTGTACATGCATGACTGCTGTACACTAGCTCACCTTATAAAATTTGTTTTTTAACAAATACCATGCCCCAAACATTGTCATCATCATCATCATTATTACTACTACTACTACATTATCATTATTGTCTTGACATGCATATTTCAACAAAATCATAAAATGTGCATAAGCTGTTCTCTCTTAATAATTATGTTTCAAACAGGATTACTGTATTCTGCTCAATTAAATCCATCCTAAAAACGAAATCATCCACGACTTAAAATAATCACTGACCTGTATTGTTCACCATGATAAAACAATAATTTTGGTACTGACTTAAAACTTACACATGACTGTAAAAAAGAGGACTAAATCTTTCATATGACAACTTGAGTAAATTACACTTGAAAAGAGCTGTATATCCTTCAAAAATAATGTTATGAATAAGCCAGTTGCTCAAGCAACCAAGATCAGATGACAGTCGACTTACGTAACCTGTGATAAATAGGAACTCCAAAGAAGCCATATATGGCTATTCTCTGTGACCCATGAACTAAAATTTTTTAAATATTAGACGACCTCTGACCCTTATGAAAATGTATGTAACTTATTGTTGCTGTTGTTTTGGGTTTAATGCCATTTTTCAGCACATAATAGGCTGCCAGTATAATGGCATGTACAAAATTAAAATCACAAACTTGTGGTAGGAAGAACCCAGAAAACCCTGGTAATATCCAGACATACAAGATGCTACTGGCAAGCTTTCTCACATACCCACAATGACCAAGCCCGAGACCTGAACCCACATGGACTTTAGTGAGATGGCAGTCATCAGTAAAGGTGAATGCTTTAGACCACTTGGCCACCCAGGGCTCCAATGTAACTTGTATCTCTTCTCAATAAAGAACTTTTCCTTTAGAGATAGCTATAATTCACTGGGACAAAGATTAAGATTTCTAGCTATATATATCACAGTGGCACATTTCTGCTGCCATAGCATCATTTTATTTCTCACCATCCAGCTAATAAATTGTTGTGACCCTCTAATATAATGATAAAACTGCCTTGCTCTCAAATCTGACAACTGATAGATAGAAAGATGGAAAAAAATGTAAAAGATATTAAAACTGCAAAATTATGAATAGCTAAGATACATGTGGACCCTTAGTCCAATATGTATACCAAATTTCACTGACAACTTTAAATGTTCTTTTCAGTTAACTATAACTCCAACTGCATGTGGGGTGGGGTATAAGTTTTTTGAAGTAAAAATTAATTTATATTTATCAAAGATTAAACTTAATATAATAATGCATGGGATATCTAGAAATTGATAATTAGTAGTTTCTCCTAGAAAGTGCACATGTGCAAGCAGCAAATTTTTCGGTCAATTATGTTTCTCCAATAATACTTCCCTGATCACATTAGCTTTGAATAACTTTCTGCTACCACTGAAAAAACACGAAAAACATCTTTCTGTTGATATATTATACAGGAATAGTCATTTACAGTATATGCAAATATTGTCCATGCATCTCCAGTAACATCTGAGGCTATATAGTGTCCTGCAGCTTTGCTTCTGTCGACAGATCAATCAAGGATAGGGAATGAATAGTTATTGGTGCATTACTAATTAAGGCAAGCAGGTCTGAAGAAGGAACCAAGTTGTGTCATTAGAACAACTGAACCAAAAAAAGAAGTTTAGATCTTGGGATATCATATGTAGATCCCTTCCTCTGCATGTCAAAGTTAGTGTTATCATAAATTGCAAGTCTTGTATGATAGCTAGGGGGAAGACAATGGCTCAAAACCTTAAACAAGTTTGGCCATGTCAAAACCCAGGAGAGATTCCAATGTGGAATAATGTCAATGAGCATGAGCAAGCATGGTCTGGATATGTCAAACTGAACTGCAAGTCCAAGATTACCTTGTTACAGCCAACATCATCTCCATGAAGTCTGACGGTGTCTGAGATAATGGAGAAGTATCCCTTGATTGTGGCAGGGGCTAACTTCTTGTCCTCAAAAGAAAGAGAAAGAAGTTTGCCATCAGGGAATGGGTGCTGAGAGTGGTGTGATGTCATTTATGTGACAGCATTCATTGACATCACACGATTTCCCCTTTTATGTCTGCAAAGTGGAGGAGCTACAGTGTATGCGGTCCTCTACTTAACTGAAGCTCCGTAACAGCTTTTTGATCAGCACATCCCGGAAAGGAGCCAGTTGGAAGTTGAAGTTCTCTGGACATGGATGGAATAGTGGCAATTTCAACTGCCTGAGTAGATCAGATATTGCTACAGCTCACTGGGGGACATGATGAAAAATCAAGAATATCACTGATCCATGTTGTTTCATCTTAGTGGGTGACTCAGAACTAATGCAGTCTATGCTCTCGTTTCTTAATTATCTTCATACTCAAAACTGATGGAGGAAGGGTGTATGCTGACATTACATCCTAGCTGATTAAACGAGCAGGCATGGCCCATGCTTCTGAGGTCACGGAAAAATGAAAATGTAAATGTCAAGCATCAATCAGACAACCCTGTATGAAGCAGTTGTCTGTCTTTGATAATGAGTCAGCTAGGATACCGAACTGGTCAGGAATGTGTCAGACTTGAATAATATCTGATACTGTTAAGTACCCATGAAGGTATTCCCCTACAATGTGGCAAAGATTTAGTGAATGCTATCCCCTCGAAGAAGTACGTCACCATGGATATATTCTACCTACATGTGAAAGGCACTGAAAATGGCTTTCATTTCCAAAAGGTTGATATGAAGAATCCACATGTCACTGACCATCACTGCCCCTGTAGTAAACTAGCATGGTAAAAGGTAAACACCTGCATTGAGTAGGTTGAGGAGCTGTAATAAACTTCCTTGCCTAACAATATCTTGTTTGATGCTTTCTCTGCTGCACGAGCTACACTTCTGATATGGTTGGGAGAAAGACATGAAGTTAATTTGTGTTAAGAGTTCCATACTGGATGGACAAAATATGAGAAGGGACAAAGCCAGACTTCTTTATATTGATTATCCACCCTGTACTGTAAATGAGGAAAGTAAGGCTGTTGTGAAGAAAAACCACAGAAACCAAATCTTTTTGTACTGTATCATCCAAGAACATGCAACTTCTCTCCTGAACTGAGATATGACTTGGTGTAATATATTCTTCAATGTTTTGGTTGATCCCTTCTCCAACACATGAACAATTCTTTTGATGTGTTTAGAAGAAGATGCCAAGTTGAAATATTAAGGGTTCCATACCTACATGGACCTAAATGTTGAGACGGAGTAAGGTCAGACTTCACCTCATTATTAACCACACAATGAGGAAAGAAAGGTTGTTTGTGCAGTTTTTGTTCACTACCCATTACAAGCAGACATCTAGTCTTCTGTAAAAACATCCACCTTCATGGGATTGCTTGGGAGTTCCTTCATGAGTGTAGGAAGATGAAAGTGGAGGAGTTTAGATACTAAGACCCTCAGACATAGTTTGGATTGCAAATCACTTGGAAAGAATGACTGGTCCAAACCTGACATAAAGGGAGTTGTCTGTTACCACAGGTGGGTTGCCAGATTGCATGGGTGATTGTGTATCACTGACAATTCACAGATGGCCTGGGAACAGAGAAACTGTATTCTTCTCTCTCCCTTCACTGCCAGGTTGTGAAAAAAGTGCCGTACAACCTGTAATTACTGAGAACTGCCACTGCAAATTCTCTGGCAACAATTGCCTCTTCTCATGTATGCTCCCTAAGAATGCCATGCCAAGATAATAGATTGTAATGAATGTTGAAGGGCAGGAGGAAGTTGACACCATGATCCTAACTTTGATGCAGCATTAAAGACTTGTCTGTGCTCTTTATCAACATCTAGACAAGGAATGTGTGGGAAAAATATATATGTATGTGACTTTTAAACAGTGAGGTAAGGAAATAGCATGCAATTGATTCTCCATAAAGAAGCTCTTCCATAATCTTGATCATGAATGCTCCATCAGATGTCGGGTAATTTTTGCAATCTTCAACAATTGTGCCAAGATTCTGAATGATGAAATGTTGTCATTATTGTCTACATCTACCAAGGTTTTTACCTTTTAGGCAGAACTGAAGGATGGCATTCCAAAGGAGACAAAATAATATATACATTTCCTCTGTCACTGCTGTGAATTAAATTTTGCCCATTCCACTGCTGGATCAACATGTTCTGGCATTTCCATTTCATTGCATTCATCAATGGAAAATGATGATGAAGTATCACCAGCATGCTTCATCATTTTTCCTAATTGTTTATATTTTTATATATGCCATCAGTAATGAACACATTATGGAATACTGGTTGACATATTGACAACAAAGCCTTCTGAGTCATACTGATCATCTGCTATTCCAAATTTTGATTTTAATCACCCTAGCTTTCTAAAGTTTTCATGGATGCAGTATGTTCTGTCGCTGTTTCTGGATCTGCATTGTAAGGTAAGAATGCATCTTGATTTCATCCATGAGACTACTCAACAATTCTTAAGTATTCACGGATACAGTATGTTGTGGTGTTATTCTGCATCTTCATGCGGGGTGTAGAGGGCATCTCATTATCACCCATGGGGAAAATCAATGATTCTACTGTATTCATGAATAAAATTTATTCTGGTACTGTTTCTGCATCCCCATAAAGGGCATAGAGGTACTCTCAACATCCCCCATGAGACTCATCAATGCATCAAATGTGAAATGTAGTTAAACATGCTCATTTCTGCTGCCCTTCCACTGCTTTTTCACAACAATGGACCAAATATTTTTGTGGATACACATTACATGTTTGCGCTGATGAGCATTTGTATGTATAGACATGTCTCATGTCCATCTTATAAAAGACTTTAAATCATTTAGGCTTCTCACACTATGTTGTCATCTCTGTAATAAAGAAGAGGAACAAATGAGTGCATACAACATATGAAATTTATCCAATGAAACTGAATGTTACCAACTGAAATCATATGTGACAATAACAAACAGTATGAAGACTACAAAAATATTAATGAATTCTCTGGATTTTCAAAAATGTAGTATGCAACATACAAAACAACATTTTTACTTACTGTACCACTGAAATAGAAATGTGGATGATTAAATTTAATTATAAAATTTCCAGAATTTAACTGGATTGTTTGGAGAACATCTTAGGTTATGGCAGCAAAAGTAAACATTGGTACATCTACATATAATGGTTAACCTGTAAGAGCTGCTTCCCTCTGTCTATATAATATATGGACAGAAAGATGGGTTGCATAGTGTATGATGGCTTTTATTTCTAAAACTAATAAAATTACAAACTGGAACATTTTGGTACATGTGTTAGAATCTCAATGAACCACAAATATATAACATCATTCATCAAACTTGAAGTATATGAAGGCAGTTAAACAGATACTGAAGGTTCACAATGACAGATACCCTTAACCATTTTGCTACATAAACATGCACATTTTCTGCGATTGAGTTTCAAACTTCCTTCAGAATCATGGATATTGTATGAAGAACACACTTTGTCAGACATTCATTTGCTGGAACATTTCTGGCACAACTTGAAAAATTCTCACCTGTTTATTTCCTCTGGAAAATGAGCACTCAAACTTTCTTGAAGCAGCAGGTTTACTGTGGACACATCTCTCCAAGGTTCATGTCTTCTTATCTGCAAAAAGCAACAAGAAATTGCTCCAAAAACTGCCAAATATTTTTTGCTGTTATTAACTGTACCTATGCTCATTACCATCTACCACATCCACCACTAAGACCACATCACCATCTCTTGCAAGTGTGGATAAAAACTTGAAGAACATTTACAAACCAACCTCAATCTTATTCCAAAATTTGATGTGTTTAGTTCAAAATGTATAAGAAATTGTGCAAAATGCACTGACGAATGTCCAAATAGATGAATAAGCTCACAGTTAAGAGATCACTGAAAAGTGTGGGTGGATGGATACAGGCTTAGTTCCAACACTGTAATACATACATGTGAATGATGAAATCCATTTTTGTGTTATTTAACTTCTTGACAATGTGTATCCATCCAATACACCATTTTTGACACTGTTTAACCACATATGGATATTTCTTGAGACTATTTGTCATATCTTAAGGTGTTTCCAAGTGCTTTAAAGGCAAACTTCTGAATCAAACAAGGGCCATGACTCCATACAATTTTGCCAGAAAACGTTTACAATGAAGCCTGACCTAGGTCATCCAAACATAATGCCTCACACCAATTTTATATCACTTCATGTCGTCTTTCAAAAGTTATTCAGCAGAAATTAAAGGGCAAAGTTAGAAGACACAAGGCCCATAAACCCACATAAATTTTCATAAAAATGGTGAAATTCAAACTTGGTCCTCATACCAAATATAACTTCAATCAACAATGTCATTCAAATGTTATTGAGCTTCTTTCTTACTTCATGAGTAGCCATCCATAAAGTTTTGTCAAAATCTGTGATGTAGGACTTAAGTCATACAAAAGCCATTTTTCTTTTCTTTTTTGTTGAGTCACAGTGATATTGCTCTTTTGACTTTTTAACCTGAAAATCCATAGGAAGAATTCTTTCTTATGAAAAGTTTGGTTGGTAGATGGTATAAAACTATTGCATGCAAAAGAAAAAAGGTAACAGAAACAAATGATTGGTTAGTTTTTAACAGCACTTTCAACAAAATTTAGTTTAAATGTATGAAATCCTTCTAAAGTTATTGAGCAGAAACTAACTTTGTAATTGGACGGTGTATAATATGATGTAATTGGACAGCATATAATATGATGTAAATGTAATTGGATGGTGCATAATATAATGTAATTTGATGGTGTATAATATGATGTAATTGGATGGTGTATAATATGATGTAATTGGATGGTGTATAATATGATGTAATTGGACAGCATATAATATGATGTAAATGTAATTGGATGGTGCATAATATAATGTAATTTGATGGTGTATAATATGATGTAATTGGATGGTGTATAATATGATGTAATTGGATGGTGTATAATATGATGTAATTGGACAGCATATAATATGATGTAAATGTAATTGGATGGTGCATAATATAATGTAATTTGATGGTGTATAATATGATGTAATTGGATGGTGTATAATATGATGTAATTGGATGGTGTATAATATGATGTAATTGGACAGCGTATAACATGATGTGTTTGGACGGCGTATAATATGATGTAATTGGACGGTGTATAATATGATGCAATTGGATGGTGTATAATATGATGTAATTGGATGGTGTATAATATGATGTAATTGGATCTGACATGATGGGACAGATAGGCATGAACAACACTGTACATCATCTCTCCACAGATGAAGGATTTCTGTGAAACTTTTCATGACTGATCTAAAGAAACATGTCAAACCTACCATTACTAACAAAAGGCCCCATAACTCTCCTGGTGCACATAAAAAGAGATTATAGATGTCACTGATAATCACACTCTCCCAAGATCCTGAACCAGACTTGACAGAACTTAAGTCTCAAAAGTGGTAACAAACTCAAGACACTCAGATGCCAGAATAGCTCATTAATGTGCAGATTTGGCTGGCATTGCAAATAGTCAAAGTTCTTGAGGATATGATCTTGTATACACTTAATAAAAATGTGATCAGAAATCATAAAATAAGGCATTTAGAGCTGTAATAAGTTCAATTTATACAAGTTCACCTCAATGATATAGATGGATGCTTTTCATCAAGCTAATCTAAGATTTTGTTGACAGACGGATAATCATGTTTGATCATATTCTGTTTTAAAAAATGCAAACTTCCAAGTGGTTACAAACTCAGAGAAGAGCCACTTAAAGGGACTGATGCTCTACTGTCTGAAAAGAATTTGCAAAAATTTAAGATAGGACCATTTCTTCTTCTTAACTACTGAAAACTAAAACCATCTCTAAACACCATTAGAAAACTTTTGGTTAAAATCTCATCTTGAAACAACCATAAATCCAAGTGAAGTGATTGACAAAATGTTCCTAGTAACAGCCATATCTGAGGTCAGATCAGCACTATTTTAAACCAGAGCCAACTAGATATCATATTAAGTCTTCTGGTGAAAACCCAATGCTGATATGACTTTGAATCTAGGAATAGTAGCAATAAGATTATTAAGATGGCTGCTGTGGCAACCATATTGGATATCAGATTAGCACAATTTTCATTTAAGATCAATTAGACCATAAGAAGTCTTCAAGTGAAAGCTCATGCTGATATGACATTTAATTCAAGAGAAGCAGCAACAACAAGATTTTCAAGATGGCTGCTATGGTGGACATATTGTACATCAAATCAGAACCATTTTTATTTAGGACCAGCTAGACATCATAAGAAGTCTTTCAGTGAAAACCACATGCTGATATGGCCATCCATTCAGGAGGAGTAGTGATGAAAAGGTTTACAAGATGGCCTATGGTGGCCATAATGTATGTTGGAGCAGAGCCATCTTCATTTAGGACATCATAAGATCTAGACATGCCTACCCCATAAAATGTTTTTGAGGGATGCCACCACCAAAAATGAGGGACAGAGCATGAAAATGAGGAACATAAGTATGTTAGCATGAATAAACATAATAAATTCTCTCAAAACATCATTTAAATACCAGTAATGCATATTTATAATAAATATTCATGTATAAAACCCATTACTCACATATTTACAATATACACAAATATACAAAATTCAAGTCCAGGACTACTCAATTTATCCTAAGGGACCTGTAGTGAGCACTTTTCAGGTCCTGCTTCTCATTTTCAGTGTATATCCTGTCTGCACCTGACCCTGGTCTACATTTTTAAATTAAAAATGCCTTGACAGTCTCTGCTCTCAATTTATTCCTGAACTCTGATTTTTTCTCACTAGGGAGAAAACTCGCTCACAGTGTGCAGATGAATGAGGTATTGTCGTTAATGAAAGCATTATTTTTGGCAATATTTTGAAGACCACTGTTCCATCTTCCTTCAACTGGCTGATAGTAACCAAGGTTTCATTGATTCTATTTCTCAGACATGATTGAAGATCTGTGGACTGATATTGTGCCATTTTCAATTTCACATCTGCTGCAGTCACTGGTAATAATACTGAAAACCTTTCAAAGAAATAATCCAAAGATATCATTTTAGTTTCTAGCTGCAATGCTGGATCCAAACTTTCAGCACGCTTTAATAAATCATCTTTAAGGGGCAACTTGTCTCTAATGTATTTTGCTGATGTTTCAGAAAACTTTCTTGCCCCATCATAAAAATCTTGCATCCTCTGTTTCTCTCAGGTGGACCTCATCTTTTCTAGTAATAAAGTCTGTTGCAGACTGTCCAATCAAAATATCTTTATCCTCTTTCTGATGGTGCTTAACTTCAAACTGAACTTCTGTTACCTACTGATAAAGCATAGCTGAAGGCTTCACAAACTTCAAAAGAATGGTTTTAAGAAGCTTTTCAAGATGTCTTTATAGCACATGTATTAATGGTGCATCACACTGTAGCTCTGTATTCACATCATCAAATGGATTTAGAGCATCTACCAAGAAAAGACATACAAGGCAATTTGTTGGAGAAGAGAAGGTGCATCTCAGCTTACTTACTCTTTCTTTTAAAGATCTGGATGATGCAGACTTCTCTTGCTCTTTGAAAAATTCATGAAGAGGGTCCCAGTTGTCCAGAAGTCTTTGCAAGCACCTGTTGATCCTTAGCCATCTAGTTGAAACATGTTTTAGAATTTTATTTGCTTTTGTATCATGTAGAATCTGCATATCTTTGAACACTGCTTGCCATTTACTGCATTTTTCCTAATAATAATATACATCAATCAAAAGCTGGTCAATATTAAGTGTCAGACATGAAGCACCCTTTTCTGCCACTATATGTATCAGGTGACACACACAGCCTGAAAGATATAAATTGGGTTGCTCTTTAATCATAAACCATGGACTCTTCTGTCCTTCCCAACCATCACAGGGGCATTGTCAGACCCAAGAGCCAAGCAATTCTTCCAAGGAATGTCACAAACTTGTAATTCATTCTGTATCAGATTGAATATTTCTTTGCCTGTTGCAAAGCCTTCACAAACAGGGATTGAGAGAAAGTCTGATGTTACTGATGATGATACTGGATCAACAGTTCTGATAACAAGAGGAAAGTTCTTGAAGTTTCCATGATCATTGCTTCCATCTGTAGAAACAGTGAATAGGCAATTCCGCATTCTTTCAGCTAATTTTAATGTAGTATTGGCCACTATTTCTTTAACAATAGCAGTTCCTTTTGATCTACCACAATGAAATTGTTCAGCAATGTCAGAGTCACTAAACATAATTTTAAAAGCCTTTGAAAATGTATCAAGTGCGCTCATAGGCAGATTGAGTTCAGTAATAATATCTACTAACATAACTTCAGCTCTAATTACATCAGACTTAGGCATAAAAAATGAAGTCACGCTAGATACAGCTGATAATGAAAAAAAAATCCAACAATTTTCTTAGAACGTTTAACTTCTTTTCAAGGTCGGAATGCCTTTTTCCTGAAACGTGTCTGCGTATATCAAACATTCCTCCATCGAAAATTCACAATTACAGATGTTGCAGAAAGCATTTGTGTCTGCATTTTTCCTGGCTTTATAAACTCATACTCCTCAGTGTATTCTTTACGAAAACACTGTAAGCATTTTTATTAATATAAGTTTTAAATCACTTTCATTGATATCCGATTGCTTTTTGGAAGCCATGAATCTTCTGTCCAGAATAAAAAACAACTCACTGTAAACAGAATGTGAAAGAATCTGTGAATGTAGATTTTTGTATTAGAACCATCTCAGAACACATGTTTGCAATGGCTATTTTAAACCATCGTGCATGTGCTGATTTGATAATTCCCTGTTCTGGTCGGCGATAGCATATTTTATGACATGGATTTTTTATCCCTACTTTTTGCAGATTTTCAGCACTAAATGAGTATTTATGGGATGCAAAGGCAAATTTGGGCATTTTGCGGGACTAATATGCAAAATGCAGGGCGGTAGGCATGTCTGTAAGATGGCTGCCGTGGTTGACTATATTGGACATCAGATAAACACCATTTTTATTTAGGACTAATTAGACATCATAAGAAATCTTTTGGTAAAAACCCATGTCATTATGACTCTCTGTGGCAAGAAATACTCATTAACTCATTCAGCCCTGGAGAGTTTTGTCATTTTTGCCTGAAACAGGGGTAGGAAATGCATTTTGGAGATTAATTCTGAATACATCCAAATACATCTGCTTTCAAGAGTTTTTCACTTAGACTGATGCCTAGTTGTGCTAGAAACGTTATTTTTCATTAACTATTTGGCTCGCACATGTGCAGAAGGGTAAAAGTTCTTTTTTTTTATTTTGTTGTTTGCTTATTGGACACAATATTTTCATCACCTAGCCACTTCTTACTCCAAATCCCCAACTTATCCTACTTTTTGTAAAGGTTCACCTGTCTGTCTGCAGTTGAGACCAGTCTACCTTAGAACACAGGCCAAAAAAAGTCTAAAATCTGGACACAAAATCTGATTCCAGCAATGGCGAATTTTTTATGTAAATAAACTGGGTCTCAAAAAATGCAATTTTCCCTCTACATTTTATAATGCGAGTAGAAAGTCCAAATTATCTGGTATCATTGTACAGCTACATCCGTCTGCTTGTTTTTAATGCCATCCACTTTGGAGTATCTTAAATGACCTTGAAGCTACAGAGCTTGCAAGTAGGGTACAGCCTCATCACGCCTACTGATGGGATTGGGTTTGAATGAGTTAATATGCATGAACATTGTTCATCACTGAACTCACCTGAGATCTTTATGGTCCAAGTTTATAAGCAAAGTGTGATCAAAGTCAATTCTGAAAAAATGGAATATATAATGAAGTCAGTCCTCTCATTCATATGCAGTGATGTCACTAATTATAAAACTTGTCCAAGACCTTAAGGATATTAGGTTACATACTGGGACTGATCAAAATCTGATCAGAAATATGGTCTCTAGAGTGCACCATGCTGAGCCACTCAGAAGCAATATCATCTCAATTACATGCATGGATGGCAGTCATCTAGGAACTTAATTACATAAACCAATATGCCAATTTTCATACATATTCTGTTAAAAACTAAAACCTCTAATGTGGCAACAAGCTCAGTTAATCTGGTGACATTACTTCTTGTGAGAATGTCACTCATAAGGACACTCATCTTAATGAAATAAGCTTACATACCAAGACTGATCAACATCTGATCTCTTGAGTGGCAACAAACCCAACCAAATCAAAACACTTCACTAATATGCAGGGAAATAGTTCTCGAAAAGTCTCTTGCTAGATCTTGATGATATAAGCATACCTACCAAGTCAGATCAAAATCTGAGAAGAAAAAAATGAAGTCCCAAGAGTGTTTACAAACATGTGCTGACAGACAAACATACAATAAGCTCACATGGCACTGAGCCAGGTGAGCCAACAAGTCTCCAACTGAGAACAAACCTGGTTCCAGGTAGAGCTGGCTAGGTAACTTTGAGTTTGTCTCTGATACAAGTATGTTTCACAAGAAAATTATGCTACAGTACAGCTCACATGTATTTTCTGAACCCCATGCATCACAGTGGGTGACTTAATCCCTTCACTTTTGCTCCAGGATAACACTACGCTATGGAGCAATAAAATACTAACAAATCACCACCATGCCTTGGCTGGTACACCAATGGCATCTCCACCATGGAGTGGCTGATCAGCATTATTGATTGACACTTGAACAGCCAATTAATGAAGACCACCCATGGAAAGATTAACAATGAAATACCATTTCACCAATCAGTGATCTATATTTCGTTCATATATATGGACAATAGCAATTAAATTGAAAAGTCTTGTACATTTTGTACATTTAGAAAACTTGCGCGCTGACTTGATGAGAGGCCCACCTTGTTGAGCTTCTCTTAAACAGTATAAATTTATCTTACTGATTAAATATGACAGGTAATCCTCTGAGGTATGGACAATTAAATTCCAGATAGCAACAGCTTCTGTTAAAAACACAAACAACAAAAAGAAAACACTCAGTTTACACTTAAATGTGAACTATGCATTTAGTCCTTAAGCAGTAATGGCCCTGTTATGAGACTGAATATGCATGTACGTAACTACCAACTAGTTCAGTTCTGAATGCACATGTACTGTATGGGACTGGCCATTTAATTTTATGCGGCTAAATTAATATATCTGTCTGTGCTATTTTTGTTATTTCATTCATCAAGATAAGTTTGTTTCAAGTAAGGCAAGGAATGGCATAGTGTTCTTTTTTATATCACAAATCAGAATAAGACAATAATTTTCAAGCATTTACACCCCAACCTCCCTTTAAGAAACTTAAATGGTCTCTCCCTAATAAAGACTTGGCTTTAGCAGATGTTCAGCAGAAATCAAGGCAATGACCATTGTAAACACTGTTATAAAATGTTAACACCAGAAAATGTCGATTTCAGCTTGGGAAAGGTGCATTTCTATCACACAAATGACTTGGCACATTGCACATAATACATGTAGCTTAAATTATGGTCCAGTCAACAACGAAAGTTTTTCTGATTGAATTTTGAATAGTCGATAGATGAGATGACCATCCACTGAAAGACCGAAAGACCAAAATGTCATGTGTGATTTAGAATCAAATACCATTTCAAGAATCAAGTGATCTTAATATAAAAATAAAAAAAAATAAAGAAGTGTCTTGTCTTTTCTGTACATTCAGAGAAGGTTGATCGACTTATTTTGCAATATGTTTACAACCAACCATCTCCCTCTCTCTCTCTCACAACTTCTAAAGAGCATGCTTGCAGGGGTCATACACAGAAAGCCAAACCCATATGATAGAGACCACATCCACTCAGCAGTGGTCATCCTCAATGACTCCGTAAGTAAGCATGGTGTGCAGAGCAATTCTACATGATCTATGGCGGCAACTCCATCAGGACACGGGGAGATATGATGGAGGTTTTATTCTTAATTCTTAATCCTCTCACTCTCTCTCCACCACCACTGCATTGCATGGGGTTCTGAACATACATGTGAGATGTACTGTATTTTGAAAACATTACACCTTGTAGGAAGTTATGATTGGATACGTCTAGATTTCTTTTTGCAAATGTTATCTCTTTAAAACTGACAGATGAAAAGTTTTTGAACAAAATCTTCAAATGACAGTGCAAAATGACAAACTGAAATAAAAAGGATAACTTTCTGAATCAGGATAAATTAAAATATTCATGATATATAATCATCTTTTTAAATGCCCTTATCAGAATAATTATAAGTGAAATTCACAATCATTTAAATCTGCAATCTCAGTAGTTAAAACTAATGAGAGGTCTAATCTATTTTAATACCTTATCAAAACAAATGGCAAGTCTATTACATTTTATTACCTTATCAAAACTAATAACAGATCTATTCTATTATATTGCCTTATCAAAACAAATGACAGATATATTCTTCCTTATTATGTTATCAACCCAAATAGCAGGTTTATTGTTTTATTACATTTTCAAAACAAATGGCAAGTCTATTACATTTTATTACCTTATCAAATCTAATGACAGATCTATTTTATTACCTTTCAAAACAAATGGCAGGTCTATTCTTCTGTATTACCATATAAATAAAATATGGGTATAGAAACTAATGACAGGTCTATTCCATTTTATTACCTTATCAAAAAGCTGGGTGTAAAAACTGAACATAGTGTCTCCTGCTTCCATCAGGAAAAAATTCTGAAAAATGAAACATTTTCAATGATTGAAAAATACAAAAACAATTCAGCTTAAAATTTAATATCAGCTGAACTGTCAGAGATTAATGCAAGAATGATTTACTAATATAATACAAGAAATCTTCAAACTTCAACTTCTGAAAATATCTTAAAGATAGCTGGCAACTAAATCCTGCTGGATAATTTTGTTAATGTACAACATCTGTATATGCCACATACATCCATGCATTAGTAAGATTGTACCTCGTTAATATGAAAACAAAACTTTCATTATTCTTTCATTAAATGTTCCACTATTAAATTGTCTTTTCCCTTAATGTACCTACCGGTAATGTCAATATTATATTCCTGCAATATCAAACTCCACCTTAACAATCTCTAAGACAATTTAATAGCAGATGCACCTTCACGTGTATAGTAATATTATATTGTTTCACATATACTTTGTGTCACTCATAAGATTTCATCTTGTGTAAAACTTTTTATCACATGCATTATTTGACTAATAGTAAAAAGAAAACTTTATTGCATAAATCTTACTTCTTTATCGGGGAAGTGTCATGTATATTTAACATGCATTGTTTGTTAGGTTATTTTTAGTTTTTTATTATATGCTGTGGGTAATGAAACACTGTATCAAGTAGCTGACCTTATACAAAATCAGTGACAGTTTTGGCAAACAATCTTTTTTTTCTCTTTTTCTCAGAGTGAGGATTATTATCTTAACCTTTTACCTCATGTAAGCACCTTTGGCACCTCTACCCCATTCACATGGAAGCAAGTTTTGACACTTCTACACAATTCTAATGGAAGTGCCTTTGGATGCCCGCTGCCTGCTGCAAACATCAGCCATTTTGTGCTTGTTTTCATAGAGTCACCTTCAGGGAAAACCCCCTATTAGATACTACATTCATTGATGTGAATGACCATTATGTCTGATCACACGGTCCCTGTTTAAGCTCTAGTTGTAATCTGCTATTTAAAGTAACTGGGTCAGATTTTCCATTCTTCAAAATACAGAGGCCATGGATTTTGTTCAGTACTTTCTGGAGTTTGCACAGTTAGAATCACAACTATTAAAGCTTCAATAACATAGGTAAAGGCTCTGGTGTTGATGTAGTAGGTATCACTGAGTTTTTGTAATTTATCAAATTCAAGTGATTTAGTGATGCGGACATAGACAATGAACTGGTAAAAAAAAATTTTGTATGACGGATGAATGAGTTCTCTCAAGATTTGAAAGCACATAAAAAAATTCAGTGAAAAATAACTATACAATGATCAAACTTTACTCTTAAATCTTTCTATGCATAATAGATGTGTACAAAAATGTAAAATGGTTAACAGTGCTGTCGAACGTAACATATACTACACAGCTATAACAGTTAACTGGCAGACCTATGTGTATGTAGTCAAACAGGTAACTGTTGTTCTATTTATAGCTCACTGCACTGTGTAACTTTGGTACATGTATATCAACTGCCTACAAAGCCAAACACTCTATGAAGTAAAGGGTTAAGCTGAGTTATACTTGACTATGTGATTTCCATCATGTGCCTTATGGTAACAAACCTTCTATTCCTTCCAGAACAATGAAGTTTCGATCCTCATCCTGGGTTTCGTTTTGCTTCTTAGTTTATCATATATAACTGATGTTTTTCTGAATGTCTGTCATTCGTGCTTTAAGATCTAGAAGAATCAATTTGTATTATTGTTGTGTCCAGAAGTTCATTTTGGCTGTAATTTATTCAAATTACTTAATTCAGTGACTTTTTCTTTGGAAACAATATCCTTGGACTGAGACATTCACTGAGATTTATAGTGAATTCAAACATGGAATTATATTACAACAAAAGCCTGTTGGTACTACACCACAATACCGGGCATTACAGGCACATCAACACTTTCAGCATTGTATTTAATTTGGATTTTTACTAAAATTTATTCAGAACTTTTATTATTAGGACATGTGTCTGTAATTCTAGGATCATTTTGGGATTTCATTTGCAAAACAGTAAGTTCTTTTTTTCCGTTTTCACTTTGTATTGTAGGGAAATAAATTGTTTAATTTCATAAAGTTTGTTGCTTTTCAATCTTTTCTCTTACTTATTTTAAAAGCATAGGCTCGAAACAGTAAATATTATTTGTTTGTGTTAGAACAGATGAAAACAAGTAATAGCTGTATTAGTTTATTCTTTTCTTGTTGCTAAATGTGAAACTTTCTGGTCCAGATTATTCATAATTTCTGAATTCCAAAGAATGTTTACACCAAAGTCACTACAGTTCAATTGCATTCCATCACTTAAATCCTCAGTGTGTGGAACAGTTACCAGTAAACTGAATACAGT
Organism: Megalonaias nervosa; assembly: GCA_016617855.1. Lineage (NCBI taxonomy): Eukaryota > Metazoa > Mollusca > Bivalvia > Unionida > Unionidae > Megalonaias > Megalonaias nervosa. The sequence goes on from JAECUM010012067.1 coordinate 62,464, forward strand.
TTAACACAGTTTTCCCTGAGAAGGGAAAATATCTGATTTCTAAGGATTTGGAATAAGGGTTATCCAGGTCAATGAGGACCACTGAGGAAGAGATCTTGCAGAAGGGACTATCTAAGATAAATTAATGATTGTTGAAGTACTAGAGGAAGAAGATCTCAAGTGGACAGGAACTACTCCCATCAAATGCTCTCAGGGCAGAGGCTAGGCCAAAATGGCACTGCCTGAAAGGTAGTTTCTATAGAGAGTAAAAAGAGAGATGTGAAGGTATGCATCCTATGGATAGATAGAGACCACCAGTTGCATGGCCTTATGACTGAGGCAGTTGTCTCCATCTTGAATGGCTCCCCCTGCTGAAATTTTCTGCCTTTCTTGGACACCTGGAAAATCCTGGAGTACAAAGCTGGAGACTGGTCTTTTTCCACCCTCTCTACTACACCATTAACTGAACAGCTTTGACTGGTGAAGGAGGATGGGGGTCCACAAAAGAGAAGGATGTTCCTCTAACCTTTACTCACATTTAATGACACATATGCATCAGTTTCATACTGAAAGACCTTCATGGTTTAATTCTGAAGAGCAGTTTTAGAGAACAAGCTCTTACAAGTTTTTCTATTTACTGTAATGATGTCCATCTTAACATTTTATTTGAAAGAAATACCATTTAAAGTTTATAAGCCACTGCATAGAGACTGTTAATCACACAAAAGCATACCATTTGCATGTCCAGACAGTATATCTGGTTGTATTGATTTTTTAAATAATGTACATGTAATAGTAGCCAACAAAAAAACACAATGCAAACAACATCACCACACTCTTATGGATATATTTTACTGAAATCATCTGATATATTCAACATAAACATATTTTAAAAAATGAATTCTATTATATTATGAAGAAAAAGATGTACAACATATGAAACAATCGCAAGCAGGGCAAGGTACAGCATGCACATTATAACAGCTGTTAGCTGTTCAATAAGCCTTCTGGGTAGTTAAGGGTATTATGAGTCTATGCTCTTAAAATAAGTAACAGAAAAGAGTGAAAGACAACAAGCTTTGTAAACTTTAACAAATATATTTATTTCCCTAGGATACAAAGTGAAAATGAGAAAAAAAACAACTTATCGTATTGCGAATTAAATCCCAAAATAATCCAAGAATTACAGACTCAAGTCCCAGTTATTTAAAGTCCTGAATAAAATTCAATAAAAGTCCAGAAAAATCCCAAAACTGAAGTTGATGACATGTCTGAGGTAGCTATTAATGTGCTGATGTGTCAACAGTCTTTTCTGAATCACAGAAATATAATTTCAGGTTTGAATATATAATACATTTCAGTGAATGTCTCTATCCAAGAATTTTATCAGAGCACTTTTGTATTTCCAGAGAAAATAATCACTTGAATTCAATAATTTGAACAAAAAAGATTCCAGCCCAAAACTACTGTCACAACATATAATATACAATTTGAAAGTGCTAGATGTTAAAGCACGAATGACCAAATCCTCACAATTACAAAATTATATAGTTCTCTACTTGACCTCAGGTCACAATTAGCATTTTCAAAACGAAAAAACATTACCTAATGGAAAATAACCTTCTAGAATGATCCTGATGTTTACAAAATAAAAAACCATAACCTGTAAAATTCACTTAGGAAAGTCCAAAACTGTGACCCAAATCAACATATTTACTTCTTCTGTTAATAATAATTCTGATATTAAGCTCATAAACATAGAGAATAATGAAGCTATGCATTAATTGTTTACATAAAATGAAATTTTTTAAAAAAGTCAATCAGGTCAAGCAGAAATGAACTCATTTTTGGACAAGGTCAAGTCCAGCATAAAATGTTACATTACAGTAGCATGTAATGAAATTTTAAAAATTTTTTAACTAACAAACAAACAATTAAATTAAATATACACAACAATGGACAATGCTTGTGTCCGTAATCATTTTTATTACATGGCACTGTTTCAGTCATTGTAAACCATGTACACAGTCATAAAGTTTGGTAAATGTTGCAGCCTTAAAGTCAGGTGAGCTAATGACATTATGAATGTATTTCAAAATAATGTGCAATTTCAAAATTCAAAGAAGGCATTTGGTAAATATGGTGAAAAGAAATTACTTAAGATTACATTTGTCTCCCATAAAACGTTACTCAAGATACTGGCAAAATCTAAGTCTCAAAAGTGATTTCTCCTTTGGGGATAATTTCTTAATAGATGATGTTGATTTGGGGAACATAAGCTGCTGCAAGACAAACAGATCAACTGACTGACTTAATGTGTAAACCTGCAAAAACTGACAACATACAAAATAATATTTAGCATAAAATTTCCTATTAATAACAGTTTTTTTAATATATACTGTTCTTAAAGCATCAACAAATGGCTTGTATTTGGTTTTCATTAGGGTAAAGCATGTGTTCCTCAAAACTATTATCTACTACATCCATTAGGACAGATCAAATGGCAGACAGACAGATGAGCAAACATGATTGAAATCTAAAAAGTACAGATATAACATATGTTAATATGATTTGACTTTACCAAGTTTTTCATTAACAATATTGTCAATATATCCAGGCATGTGAAATACTATACTGTATCATAACATGAATTAAATATGTATAAAAAATATTCACCTTTTCTTAGACTAGGCCACATTCATTTATAATCAAATACTAGGCCATATTCACCTAACTAACCCAGGGGAGGGGGAAGGAGGAAGGGGGAAGCATTGCTCAAGTTTCTTCAATATCCAAAAAACTGACAAATCTAGGGTTAATACTTGCCAAGATATATAAATCAAAACAAAAAAGATCAAAATCATTCCAACTAAAAAGGAGATTTGCAAATTATTCTATAGTGGTTTATGCCTCTACACATAATGTTTATGACCAAAGGATAAAAAAGAATTACAGATATGTTAAACAATAGTCTGTATCAAAAACATAATTATGTCCAAGTTTCTAACCCTGCATCAGACACTAGCCCTAAAGAAAGTATCAAAAATTCACAATGAATAAACATCATGCATGTCAATTTAATTATTATTAGAAACAACATGTCGCCAAGATACAGACAAAAGTCATTCAGTCATGAAAAGCAGTCTTGGATTTGAATCAGAAGTATTACAGTAATACTGCTCCAAGTATCTCCATAATATAAAGTTTCAAGACTATGAGATGAAGAGTCTCAAAGACATATAGCTAAGCTGAAACTTTTCCGCTAAACTCAAGCAATGTCCTGCTTTTGAACTCAAACCCCTCTCCCCTTCAGCCAAGTTGCAAAATATTCGCTGTAAACATTATCAATAAAAAGAGTCATAAAAATAATACACTCCATAATTTGGTGATTTGATAAAAGTAAACATCATATAGGTATAAATAAAAACTTGCTGTGAAACTCGAACCTGAAATTGAGTCACACTGTATGCATTTTAAGACCTTAAAACTCCACCTAGAGTTAAAATGTGATACATTATTTGGTAAAACTCCACCTAGAGTTAAAATGTGATACATTATTTGGTAAAACTCCACCTAGAGTTAAAATGTGATACATTACTGGGTAAAACTCCACTTAGAGTTAAAATGTGATACATTATTTGGTAAAACTCCACCTAGAGTTAAAATGTGATATATTATTTGGTAAAACTCCACCTAGAGTTAAAATGTGATACATTATTTGGTAAAACTTTGATATACAGATAACTATTCCTAAAAGCCCCACCCACTCAAAATGATGGAGATATAAACAACTTGACCAGAAACTTTGACCAAAATGGAACGCAGATGCCGACACTTCGGAGACAAAAGTAGTTCTCCATATTCTTTGAACAGTTAAGCTAAAAATGGCTCTCTTACACTTGCAAACTGAGACAGATACACAAACAGACAGGGAAGTAAAGAGAATGTAAATTTTACTCTCATAGCAGCCAGATATTCCATCAGGTTATAATCCTCCTTCATGATCCTGACAAGGTGAGTGCACACTTTGTGGTATCTCTCGATGATCAGGGGATACAGACATTTCTGCAGTATCAACTCTACTGGCTGCAAGTTTTCTGTGTCTAGAGGGTCAAGAATTCTGAAACAAAATTTACATCACTAGATCAAAACAAAACAATGACATCATGGCGTGGCCCAAGGCCTCTGAGATGCTAGCATGTATCAGTACTTGAGTATTAATTGTTAATGATAAAGGCCCCTCAGAACAAAATGTCTTGCATGTAAATCAAGGTACAAATTTACAAAATTTATAACACAAAATCCTAATACTGCTGATGTTGGCACAGCATACTGACTGAATGTCTAGCAATTTGCTTATTCAGCAAAGTAAAGACATCTCGCTTAATTGCCTGTTATTTTAATTGCAGATCTGTTATGAATGAATGACAACATTACACAATCCTTTTCCAGATGAACTGCAGTACATCTTTATAAAGAAATAACAATGATTCTTCAAAGGACCATTACCCAAATCCACACATTTAAATAATTACTTCTGTGGAAATCACAAGACCAATTTCCAAATCCACAAATTTATATGATTCTTCTGCGGAAACCATAGGGCCAATTCCCAAATCCATGCACTTAAATGCATTTAAATAATTAATTCTGTGGAAATCATAGGGCCAATTACAAATCCATAAATTTAAATCATTCTTCTGTGGAAATCATCAGCCAATTCCCAAATTCATATATTTGAAAAATTACTTCTATGGAGATCATAGGTTTAATTCCCAAATCTACAAATTCTTCTGTGGAAATCATACGACCAATTCCCAAATCCACAAATTTAAGTATTGACAAAAATGTCATTTTTCGCAAAAATTAATAATACTGATACCATCAAAAAAAAGACTTCACACTATTATTATGTAAACTAGTGCAAACTACATTCAATGTGCAGACCCTAAATCAAGTAATGTTACTAAATCTGCATTCTGTTTGCATTCCATTTGCACTTAACTGTGCATTTCAATCCCTTTGTATTCCATTCACATTTCAGCTATCATCTCGTCTTTCTTCATCAGTGGTCTCAGAAATGCATGAATCTAAATCTTTATTTACCACTTCCATTAATCTTTTCCTTGCAGTTTCAAACACCTGCAATGCCCTTGGTAAAGTTGGATTTTCATTTGCATCACATTTACAATAACCAAAACATCATAACCACAGCTATGATAAATTTAAAAATACAGTTGTACAATCTTTGGTAGTAAAATGATTTCTTATTTTATTGTGTTCAAATAAAATTTGCACAGATACAATTACCAGTGATGATGTCATCACATCTGAGGCATTTGTTAGAACAATTATACTGCTTTCAAGTACTGAAAAATTGACTGTCAGTATAAAGAATAAAGAACGTGATCCCAGATTACTATACAAAATGGCATTCAACAAATGGATATTATGGGGCAGCTCCAAAAATAAAGTAATAGATAGATTTTCACAAATCCATTCACAAAATACATTCAGGAAGTTGTTTATCATTCATCATTCCATGTTTTCTATTTCCTTTGTTTCTTTCATATTTTCAATGATAAGTACTCACTACTTGAAGTGATTTCAAATTTTTTAAAAAAGTAAATAATAAACATACATGACGTTAAATTTGGAAGGTTTATAATTCAAGTAGTTAACAATTGGCCTTAGTATTGGTATATTTTTAGGTTCTAAATGACTTATAATTTTAGCATTTAACAAACTGTAATTTTTGCATCATGTAATAATATATCATGTACTTTGGACTGAAGATAATAAAATTTGACCAGGTTGGTGCCAAAATTTCCAAAGTAATCTCTACATATTTTCCTGAAAAATGCTGATGTACGATTAGCTTGTATACCAGTAAAGGGCTGTCCTTGTGTATGGTTATCTAGTGTACTAGTAAAGGGCTTTACTTGTGTATAGTTATCTAGTGTAACAGTAAAGGGCTGTACTTGTGTATGGTTATCTAGTGTACTAGAAAAGGACTGTCCTTGTGTATAGTTATCTAATGTACCAGTAAAGGGCTGGACTTGTGTATGGTTATATAATGTACCAGTAACAGGCTAGACTTGTGTATGGGTACCAGTAAAGGCCTGAATTTGTGTATGGTTATCTTGTGTACAGTAAAGGCCTGTACATGTGTTAATAATAATTTAGTTAATAATAAAGTTCCAAGAATGCAGGCATGTAAAAACAGCTAAACAAATATTGAAATAAAAAAAGAGTATCTAATGCAAAAATCTTGCCTTTTGTACATGTTTCTTCAAATTGTAAAATACATTTAATTATTACAATATAGATTTAACTAGTCTACTTGAACGAGGCTACACTTATGTATGCTTATCAGAAAAGGGTTGTACTAATGTATGGTTATCTAGTGTACCAGGAAAGGGTTGTACCAAAGTATGGTTATCTATTGTACCAGAAAAGGGCTGTATTTATGTATGCTCATCTAGTGAACCAGAAAAGGGCTGCACTTATGTATGGTTAAGGGGTGCACTAACTGTATCGTTATGTATATTTAGTTTGTATTTGTTAGTTTTTTCCTCCATGATTATAGGTTATGTAAAATTGTATTTTGGCTTTGACCTTGTTCAAAGTCAAGTCCACTGTATACATGAATAGGGACATTTATGTTGTTTTTATTTTGTAAACAAATTATACATAGTTAATATTTCTCTAGGAATGTGCATTCAATATTAGGATCATTATCAATATAAATAAACATGTTTATTTTGTTTTGGGTTAAAGATATTGGAAATCTCCCATGAAAAACCTGTTGTACCTGATGTCTCCCATGTTCTTTATTATAATTTTAGTAACAGAGTTGATCTGTTAATAACTTCGAATTTTCCAGAAATGAACTTTGGACCTACATCCTGGCTCTACTTGTGTGTCTTAGTTTAATATATAATCTTGTTTACTTGAAAATGTATTCATTCTTGCAATAACATCAGAAGCAGAATTATCTGTATTGTTGTGTTCAGTTTTTGATTTGGGTGTAATTATTTATTAAATTATTATTCTCTGGAATTACAAACTGCTCAATAATATTCTTGGACTGAAACATTAACTTGGAATTATAGTGAATTCAGACAAAGACATCTTGTATTATTGTGATTAATTGGAAAACTGTTAGCACATCATCACACTTCAGTCAGACCACTGGTACATTAGTACATTCCAGACTGTAGGCATATCAACACCTTCAGCAATGGACCTTATTTCAAATACCAAAGGAATTTAATTAGAATTTTATTCATTAGGACTAGTGATAGAACTATTTGGACTATTTGTGATTTAATTCATAAATTTCACTCTGTATTTTAGGGAAATAAATTGTTTGTTGAATTTACAAAACTTGTTGGTTTTTGCTCATTTCTGTTACTTAGTTTAAGACCACAGAATCATAAAAGTATGCTTATCTAGTTTGCCAGAAAAGGGCTGTACTAATTAATCTATGCTTATCTAGTGTAACAGAAATGAGCCACAATTGTGTATGCTTATCTAGTATACCAGAAAAGTGCTGTATTATGGTTAGCTAGTGTACCAGAAAAGGATCATACTAATGTGTGATTATATAGTGTACCAGAAAAGTGCTGTACTATGTATGGTTAGTTAATAAGGGTGTGCAGTATTACCAGTATACTGATTTACAATGGGTTTTTTCTTTCAAGTTGTATGTACCATGGTAATTTTCTACTGTACCAGTACTTTGGTAGTTTCCATCAGTAAGGAATTATGGAAATTCCTGAGTAATCTTGTTATGAATTTAATCAAATTGTCAGCAAGTTTTCATTTTTCATGACATAATAATTAAAAAAAAACTTATTTTATTCTTTCCACAAAACAACTGTATTTGTCACAAATTTTGAATATTACAAATATAATTATATTATTTATGATCCTTTATTCATATGTTTTGCATGGGTGACATGCCAATGTGGCTGCTAAATGTGATGTAAAAGATATTTGGACCAAATGAGATTTTTTTGTTATTTACTATGGTATGTTAATGTGTTATGTATATGTATTCGTTTATAAGACTGCAAATAATCACTTTCAGAAGAGCAGTTGTTTCCTATGTCAATTTTACATAATTTCCCATGTCCACTAATTTTTCTTCTCTTTTCTTGAGTACATGTTTTATATTTGCTGAGCCTCTCTGATAAACATCATGTCTGGATGATGGCATCCCACTCAAAGTTTCCCTGCCTATTATATCAATAGCAAGTAAATTGCAGGTTTCAGTGTCAACACTTCCTATTTTTATCAACAAGCTCTCTGATGTCTGCACAATGCTGTAGCATAAGCTTAATCACGCCACTTTAGTTACAACTTGTAAACTACAATTCATACAACAATTAAGATACACATATCAAATTCATTTTATTCGGAATAAAATGATATTCATTTACACCCTTTTCTGTTATCTCTCATGACCATTAAAGTTCCAAAAATATACACATGTAAAAGCAGTTAAAAAGATAATGCATAAAAAGAATTTTTTATGTGAATATCTTGCCTGTTGTACATGTTTTCCTCAAAGAAACATATTTAACTTCAAAACTTGGATTTGTCTTCAAAGATGTTACCTGAGCATAGTACATTAGGAGAACAGTTAAGATGTGATGGAAGTTACATCTCAACACAGAGAAGACCCCATCTCCAAATCTCTATGATATGAGAAGCAACTTCACATCCCATGCAAGATATCGGCAGCTCGAGTAGTATATCCATATGTCCAGATGCCGCTAACAGGGAATCAAGTTCCCCTCACTAATACAGTGAAAGTCAACTGGCCACATAATTGTGAAGCCTGCAGAATGACCTGGCGAGGCAGCCTGCTTTGTTGCTGCCATAGGCCCCTCCAGGTCAAACTGAGCACACTGGGATGAAAAATCTCTTACTTAAAAGATAAAGAAAGTCATCTCTGACCTCAATCCCATAGCCTGCATAATGTCAGTTGGGGAATGGTTGTGCTTGAATGCTATACTAGTGGATACTGCTATAACTTATTGTGCCAAAATACGCAAGAAGCTCGTTTGGTCTTGGGTTAGTCCTCTATACAAAGAGTGAACAACCCATCATATCAAGCACAATAGAGTCTGGACTGAAATACTTACCTTTCCTTCTTTCAATAGTACAAATAAATATCTCCCTCTGCACATTGGGTCAGCTTATTTCAGGCATTACTTCAAAGCCCTTGTGGTATCCTGTAGTCACCGCTGAGGTGAATGGTCCAATGAGGAAAGAGATTTTACAACCAAGAAGTGATTCCCTATTTGTGGGAGCCTGTTTTCAGCAATGAAAGCAGGAGCCATCACATGTAATCAAACTGTAGATAATTCAAACTGATTAACAAGGCTTTTGCCTGCTATGACTATAATGACTAGGAAGCAAGTCTTTTTAGGAGAGATGAGTCAAAGAGACTCCAGAAAGCAGTTTAAATGGTGCTTTGTTCAGCCATGTCAGAACTCATGGTTGATTCCATTATGAGAAAATTCTGAAGCAGCTGACACAGATTTGGGGATTAGGTCTCCCCCTCCCCCTTGCTTTCTAACATAAGTTACCCACAGTGGAGTAGTTGGATATGATGAGGACACCCATTCCAGGCATTATTTACTGTCACAACTGAAATGCATTCAATTTTACTATGGCCTTCATCTCCAGGACACTGATATGCAGTAGCTGGTGCTGTGGAGGACACAAGCTGCTGACGCACCAAAATGAGGTCAGGGGTATGTACCTCAGCTTGCCTTGCTGGCATCCATGAATTCCTGCACAGAAACACCTGCCATTAACCAAGTGAGATTTTCCCATTTGCTGAGATGGGATCTCATATATCCCGAAATTAGGATTGCCTGAACCAGTGGGCAAAGCTTTGGCCTGATTAACAGGTGGCCCAGGACAATTTGATCTGCTGTCCAAGTGAAACCCAATAGGAAAAGGGAGTTTTGAGAGAATCAAAACATTGTCGAGATGATCTTCAAGGAACGTTATTGTGGGAGTTTTTGGACCCTGTTCACAAGGAATCCAAGGTGGAAAAGGATTCAAACAAAGAAATTCATGTCTAGACTTAGAACTGAACACACCTGGTGCTTTTTTAGCCATATTACAGTAGTTGGAAGTCATGAACATGGTGATGCAGTGCCCCAGATTGGCAGTATATCCACATATTTCACTCAATTAAAACAGTAACTTACCTAATTTTTTCTTCCAGTATGTGTATCAGAAACACACATTTTGTCACTGACCCATAACATCAATGTTTCTGTGCAAATCTCTGTGTTAACAAACAGGTGATTCAAGCTTCTGGTCTAATTTTACTGTCTGGTGCCACTTACATTACTGATGATATAAACTAACAATACACATTTTTAGTATGTAAACAAGTATGGTCAGACAAACTTTTATTGCTGAAATTGACACGGCATGCTAGCTCATTTACTGCACAAAATCAAGTGTTCAAATAATATTGTGCTTAAAATGTAAGGAATACAATGGAGAAAATCAGCAAAAGTCAAAGGTCATCAATAGTAAGAAGTATTCTCTCTAATATAATTGATAAATCCGTTGAAATGGTTTCTGTCAAAACATCCCAAAATCATGGTGGAAACAAGGTTTTGTCAAAAACATGATTTGCAGAAGTAATCAATTTTGTGGTGGGAAGCAATTCAAATTTAGACCTGTAAAAAACAAGGTAATAAACATGACATAGAAACGAGTAAGCTGAATTAGCTGTTTTAGTGATTACTTAAAAATCATTAAACTGAAAATATCCAATTCTCTTTGCAAAATCTCATTTCACTCAATTAATTTTAATTTTATAAGTGAAATGCCCAACTGGTCCAAAAATTATCTGAGGCACTGGAGATGGTTCTGAACTGAGACACTACACTGTTTATAATCTCATGAAAACCCACAGACTGATGTTAGGCCCAAAAGGGAGTGCCCTGAACTGGTATGCTGTATCCCAGAAAACAAACCATAAGAATTTCCAGGAGGACTTACATATTGGAACATAGAGGTAAGCATGTTTAAACTGATTGCAATGGTGTTTTGAAGTAGTATCTGCATCTCCATTCTGTGTCCAGATAAAAAGAGCTCAAATCTATGACTGGATGAAAAGTACAGTATTGAGTAAAAGCTCATTGAGTTTATATTTTCATACATACCAACCACCCGAGAGGCAAACATATAATCTAAGTGGACAAAAAGAGTAATCCAAGCACAAAAGGTGTAATCTACATAAACAATATATAACTTACCAAACATATGTACAAGTACAATTTATTTAATCCTCTGGTTTTTTAACAACATTTACTGCTTCAAGTTTTCATATGTAGTACTTCTAACTTTAGAAAACAACAGAAAGTCATGCTGCATTTAAAAACACTTTGTACCAGCTGCCACCATAGATGTTTTGCACACTAAGCACTAGGTAACTGGTATGGATCTAAATTCAATTTATTTTTGTTATCAATATTACAATGGTAAAGAACCAATATTTTTTTCATAACCTGACACACGAGAGGAAATTTATATCTTCCAGTTATCAAGTCTTTTAGCTGGGAAATAAGGTGCCACTGCACATCAACTCTGCATGAAGTATGTTGTCAGGTAGAATGCCAACTTGAAACTTGAGGAATTCTCCTTCCATGTGACCCAAGGTAGATGAGGGTGGCAATCAATAGGGAATCTCTTGACAAAGAATCTTGCACTTTTAAAGCTTTTTCTCCCTGTCTCTCACTTACATCAGCAACTGAAGCATTTAAAAGCACTTCATTTCCATATGGGAATTTCTGGAGCATGTTATCACAGGCTGTATCATAGAGTACTTTCACAGCAAGAACATAAATCTGTCCTAGAAATTCTCTGGTGTCTGCACCAATAAGCAGAACTTCATCCTGGTTTACTATATCATGAAAGTCTATATCAGATAAAAGCTTGGCTGATGTAATGATTTCTGGCTTATTAAACCTTATTAGCGAATCTGACAACTGGTTTGACAAAAATCTTGTGCATAATTTGAATGCATGGTTCTTCTTGCTGTAAGACAATATTTGCTGCATCAAAAAATGGAATGGTACTCTTCAAAAACAAGAAATATAGCTTGGTAACTGGATCATTAAGATTTTTGAAAACCATCTCACACTTTGATTCTTGGACTGTGAGCAGATTCTGTTTCTTTCTGTGACACCTTCATGTCCATTATACAAAACTTATCCTTTGTCTGCTTTAGTTTACCTAACAATGGGTAACAATGGGCTGGAAATTTCTGTCATATCATTTATCTTTCACAGTTTTAGGCTGAGCTTGGAGGCCCTCATGCTCGATTGATACAGGCTTCTCAAATAAAAAAAATTCCATAGGTTTCAATTTCTTCCTTTCTAATTACCGATCCTCTTTATTACTCCTACCTTTATTTTCACCTCTTTCTGGACTTCTAGATTCTGCTTTAATGATACTCTTCTTCACTCTTTTTTCCGTTTCTCTCTGCAGACTCACTTCCAGTTCTCAAGAAAGCTTGTAGTGCTGTCAAGAGCTCAAGTAAATGGCTGATACATCTGCCAAGGGATTACCATCTTGTACACACATGCTTTAGAATTTTATAGTCTCCATGGCCAAACTCATCTTGCAACAACTATTGAGACTGTTTCCTTTAACTACTCTTCTCCAAATAATAGTAGACATCAATTAGCAGATGACCAATATCTACTTCTAATTTATCAGCATCCTTTCTCACAGCAAGGTGCATCAAACAGCAAGAACAGCCTGTTATATAAACTGACAGAGAGGTTTTCAAAATGTAGGATGCAACTCCTTTATGAACTGAAGTCATCTCTGATTCATTATGAGCAGAAAACCCCATACAGTTCTGACAACTTACATCATGTCCTTTTCAAAGTATTATGAAGCAAATCAAAAATGTTTTCTCCAGTGGAATCTACTGTTAATTCTGGTAATGAAAGAAGAACACTCATGACCTTGCCTTTTTCATTATCAAAGCATCTAACACAAGGGATATAACTTTTTGTTGTAATAATCATGACTCCTGTTATAATCACAACTCCAGTCTGTAACAACACTATATTGTCCAATTATCAAGGCATCTACTATTTTAATTTAAGTGTCTTCTGATAAACATCAGACAATATTAGATGTTTCTGCTCTTGTACATGCATATTTTTCTGCAATTTTGTAATCTGGGATCATCCCTTTATACAATGGACCAGCATGGTCTGCTACTGCTAGGGACAGTCCATGTTTTATTAAGAACTCAGTAAATAACACCTCTGCATTTATCCAACATGTGTCCACACTTGGGTTTTGCTGTACAATAAAAGTAACCTTAGTACATATATCAGAATTAGATGAGCTTAATTCAATGTCATTCTTTGTTTTCAAGTGTTTTTCCATGTCAAATTTACCACCATGACCAATCATAAAATCCGTTCCAGACTTCCTGCATCGGACATGATGCTGCCATAGACTGGATCACTGTATTATGTCATTCATGTATTCATCTTTGAATCTAGGCTTTTTCTTTTTCTGATTCATCTGTAAAATCATTTGAAAAAATTTGTCCTCTCTCACGCAATGAACAGAATCCACTTGACATTTAGTGCCAAATAGCTACACACCAGTTCTGTATCAAATATGAATCAGAACAATGAATCCTGACGGCAAAGATTCAAAAGTAGAAAACATATCTGGTTTTGAGGGGGAAATAGGCCATAAAGCAGTTATAAAATAGAATATAGTGTTAGGAAAATACATGTACATGTATGTCTGTTGTAGTCTATACAAAATCAATTCAACATGATTTTAGTGCGCCAGCTATAAACTAATTCTCTACCAAATATGAATCAAAGAAATGACGTCAAAGGTTTGAAGGCTAAAAGCAGTTTGTTTTCTTGGAAGTATGACAGCAGATATAATGGAATATGACAGTGTTAGGAAAGTACATGTAAGTCTATGGAAAAATTTACTCTCATCCCTTAGTTACAAAGAACTCTAGAATATGATCCATGGGATTAAATGAAATGTTAATAAAAATGACAAAACAACTTTTATTGATATATTTTTTCAGAAGAATATACCAAAAAAGCATAATCCATATATGGGCAAGCATAAGTCATAATTTAGTGAGATTTGCAATGATTATACCAAAAGTATAATTCTTGGCTTGTATATATTTTGGACAATTTCTACCACCCTTTTGTGAGAAGATGGTCTATTACCTACTGAACTGGCTCTGAATGGGTCTTTGGGATGTCTGAAGCAAAGAGAGACCTGGACAATGATGGTAAGGCACTGAACATCATCTAGAGGCCATCCAAGATAACTTGGAGGATCCATGGATTATCACCGTGAAGTCTTTCCCAATCCATCCCAAATTTTCTGAGTCTTCACTCAACTGAGACATGTGAAAGGGCAGGGTGAGCAGAGCCTCACTTTTGTGGGAGAAAGGCTGGCATGGAGGTAGTGATCCCTCTCTTTCTGCTTCTTGTTGTCACCAGCCCTTGGAAATTGGGCCTGCAGGACATGCCAGAGAAGAGTCCTTCCTGTTTCTCTGATCCCTATTTTGAAATGAAAGTCTAGAGCATTGGGTCTGAAAGATTGGTCTCTCTGGTGGCCTGTTTTTGGATTTCATTCACATATTCATTGAAGAGCACATATTACTGCAGAGCAGATTTGATGACATTGGCTGCAAAATATGTGACCTTTTAATATTCTTTAACAAAGGTAGAAGTACAAAGGCATCTCTTCCCATGAGCTTAAGATTAAATGATGCTGTTATGGCTTTGGAAAGCATGTGTTGTGCTATTCTGTTCTGGGCACAAGCCATCTGAATGATTCTCAAACATGTACAGCAGGGCTATTAGCAGGCGAGGAAAGGCTGTGCTCAGATTACTGGAATATTGCCAAGTATACCAAGGTGAACATAAAGTCTACTGCAACAATGTTTCAGACTTGCTGTTGTGTGTCGTTGAAGGATAACCCAACACTTCCATGATCAACGCACAGAAGGCCATTTCTTCTCTGGACATCACTGTATCAAGTAAAGATGATAGCGCTTGTAAGAGCAAGTCCTCATACGCTAAAAAATGGGGCAACACACCCCCTGCAATGCATGTGATGCAGCTGGGAAGTCCACCAAAATGGACAGCAAATTACTCTGCCAGTCTGGCCAAAATGGGATACTGCGATCTCCAGACAATTACTCAATGTATCATCCATGGTTTGTGGGGTAGAATCTGGGATCTAAGACTGAATCATTGCAACTGGTATTGGAATTATATGAAGAGATGGGAGGACACAGCGCCAAAGTAGTCCACTGTTCCTTGTGTGAACCATCGATGGTCTAAGAATGGAACTGGGCATCAGAAACTGGATTACTGCTGTACCTATGTTGGCAGTCCCTGATGGGTACCATGCAAGACCTCTCCAACGCAAGTTGTAATGGCACTGAACCAGAATGAGCCTTAGCTAGCTAGCAACAGACCATCTTGGCTCCATAATAGCGATGTACTAACACATGTCCATAATGGCACAGTAATGGCAGAGGTCCAACATTGTGGTGGCACTAGGCTGACTTCGGTCTGCGAGCTGATGTGGGTCCAAAATAGCACCATACTGAGAAGAGCAACTGTACCAAACTGGAATTGCTAATGAAGGTGCCACAAAAAAAACCAACTGTTACCCTGATGATATGGCCCATTTGATTTTCTTTTCAGCCAGTGCCCCATCCACTTTCAGTGTTTGCCAGTAGAAAGTTCTTCACTGAGACAGCACAGATGGCAGTGTTTTGCCAGTAGAAAGTTCTTCACTGAGACAGCATTGATGGCAGTGTTGATGTCATCCTCACAAAAACAGAGATGCTGCCTGGAATTTTCTTAAAAGGGCAGGCCCTACACAGCCACCTCCAGAGGGGAGCTGTCAGGGGGAGAACACCAAATGGGAGCTGATGAGCGTCAACATTATTATAAAGTATATTCTTATCAGCAGCAGAGAGGGTGAACAGACCACTTGTCTAAATCGTCCGTTCGTGAAAAAAGAGGTTCCTACAAAGGTTGAAAATACAAGGTCAATCACGCCAAACCGAAGCCTCTAACCGACCGACTGGGTTACTTTATCGTTGATGCATGTGTTTTCATTTTTCATCCGTGTTCGTTTACTCGTCGGACACTTACTCATGGTCGCCACCCTCTCTGCTGCTGTAATTAAATCATTATTATATCAATAATGGAATCTCACATATCTTAACTAGCTCAACAGTGACTAGAGGCAATTAAGAAATATCTACCCATCTGTGATTCTGTCAAGCAACAACTACAAGTGCATCAAGAGTCTCAGGTGGAATTTGCAGAAGTTGCAGAACAGTTATTTAAACCGGTTAGAAAGGCTACTAAAGGTTTTCTTCCCACACTGGAGCAAACCATGGCAGCAACCAAAAATATAGCCGAGCAAACTAAGAAAACAAAAAGGATTCTATGAGAACTTTCAGGTGAAATAGCTGCTGCTCAACCAACCTGAGAAATACCTTAAGGTATTGACACAGCTCCTGCTGAAATAGGTGATATAAAGGATCATATACCAAAACCAGAACAAGAAGAAGAACCAGAACAACAAGAACCAGAACAAGCATGAGAGAAAACGAGAACAAGAACGAGACTAAAATAACTCATAAATTTACTGAAGAAAGCATTGCAGAAATTAAAAAATTGGCAGTTTAAACAAATTATACATGTATACCACGCATAGTTTTAAATATCGAGAAAAACTTTTAAAACCCAAGTACACCACTGATGCTATAAGTCGTGAAACCTGGTTTAAGTGGGTATTTCGCTTATACTACAGAGTTGATCAGGCCTGAAATTATGATTTAAGATATATTGCATTTGTTAATGGAGTAGATAACTATCTTGTATTATACTGTACCAGCAACAGCAACTAAAAACACAATTACAACAACCAAAAATACGACAACCACAAAAATGACAACCACAAAAACCACAACAAAAAACAACTAGTCCAACAACAACTAAGGAGGAAGAAGAACAAGAACAACAAGTACAAGTACAACAAGTACAAGAACAACAAGTACAAGTACAACAAGTACAAGTACAACAAGTACAAGTACGAGAACAACGAATACGAGAACAATGAGAACAAGAACAACAAGAACGACAACAACAATCAAGTCAAGTACACCAATTACTACTAGATCAATTAGAAGAATCAATACAGCTACAAAAACAACAACAACAGCAAGACACTCCAGGTGCAACCGGAAGTGGCCTTGGGGGAAATGGCCTTATTACTTGCCTGGACAACGTTGTCACCAACGTGGACAGAGTATAAATTCTCACTGGGGGAAAACGCGCTGGCAATAATTCCCCAGAAATCATCAACTAGGCAGCCGTAATTTGTCAGCAATTATTTACAGGCGGTATCATGGACATTAACGTTTACCGGGCTCTCATCGATGAAATCACCGATGATTACCACAGTGATTAAGGGTATGCAATTAGATGCAATGACTAAAATAAGATGATCATACATAATGCTCAGCATGGATCGATCATGGTCAGGGTGATAAATTCGCGATTACCAACCTATAAAGCGATCTACGGATATGGACTCGGTGATGTTGTTCTGGATTTATTTAGAAGGTTAGCCCCAAAAGCAATACCAATTGCAAAGCAACTGGGAATGAAAGCTATTGACGTTATTCACGATAAAGGTATTAGTGCTGCCGGTGACGTTGCTAGCAAAGCATTCTCAGCAATCAAGGAAAGACTAGCACAATTAATACAACAAAAACCGCAAGCAGTAAAATTACCCAGCACTGAACTTATGCCTGCAAATGTTAGTAAAATAATAAATCAAGCTGCAAATCAAAAACTAGCAGAGTTGGCTGGTGAAAAAGAAAAAAAATATAACTGCAAGTTTAATAGCAGAAAGTGGTCTTCGTGTTAGACGATAACAAATATAATAAAATGTTCAAACATGTATCTGATCCCACAAGCAGCAGAGAGGGTGGACCCTACAACTTTGTAGAGACCTTATTTTTAAAATTTAAGGGTTCCTACGAAGGCTGAAAAAAAAGTTTTTGCTTTAACAGTAAAAACTTCTCTAATTGACCAGATTTTTTCTGATTTTTTCACAATCTGGTCACTACGCGTATGTCGTTCACCCTCTCTGCTGCTGTAAATTAAACAGCCAGTATAGATATTATCAATAATGAGTATTGGAGAACCACACTCAGCTAAATTAGCTCGAGAGCGACTAGAGGCAATTAAAAAATATCTACCTGTTCATGATTCTGTTAAGCAACAACTACAATCGCGTCAGGAGTCTCAGGTGGAATTTGCAGAAGATGCAGAACAGTTATTTAAACCGATTGTCGAACCAACGAAGAAAATTATTACAGCAACCGAAGCAACACAACGAGCTCTTGCAACATTGCCTGCTGATACTGCTGGTCATATTCAAGCAGCTCAATCACCACCACAAGCACCACAAGCAGCTCAACCACCACCACAACCACAACCACCAAGAACCAGAACTAAGATAATAGATAAATTTACACATGAAGGTATTGCTGCTATCAGGGACCCAAACCAATTATTTGATATTGCCGCATTTGGATATTATGAAAGAAAAAAATATGTAAAACCAGAATATATTAAATCATTAAGCTCTGCCAATTGGATCAAGGATATATATCGCGTCGCTACTGGTATTTCAGAAATCAGATCTAATGAAGATATTGAAAGCTTTAACAGTTTTGGTGAGACTTTAAATAGATATGTAGAAGAGATTAAACAGAGCAAACGATTATCACAACCACCACAATTTGAATTATCACCACTATCATCACCGCAGTTTAAAATAAAACAACAAATACGAGATATAAAACGACTAGAACGAAATATACAACAACAAAAACAACAAATACGAGAACAACGACGAGAACAACAACAAAAAGAAGAATTTGCAACATTACCACAATCACCACAAATTAAATTACCATGATCACAACAACTACAACTAGTCCAAACAACAGGTAAGGAAGAAGAAGAAGAATTTCAAGACGCTTCTGGCGCAACTGGAAGTGGTCTAGGAAGTGGTCTTATTACCTGTCCCAATAATGTTCTTGCTGATGTTGATCGACTAGAAATCCTCATTGGAGGAAAATGAGCTGGTAATAATTCCCCAGAAATCATTAATGAAGCAGCTGATATTTGTAAACGATTATTTACAGGTGGTATCATGGATAATAATGTATATCGGTCTCTCATTAATGAAATCGTCGATGACTATCACAGTGATTAGATACAATTAGTGATAAAGTCATTTAATAACAAAATGATCGTGCATGGTACTCAACGTGGACCTACCATGGTCAGGGTAATAAACTCTCAATTACCAGTATACAAAATGACCTACAGAGATGGATTAGGTGATGTTGTTCAGGGTCTGTTTAGAAGAATAGCCCCAAAAGCAATACCGATTGCAATGCAACTAGGAACGAAAGCTACTGATGTTGTTCGTGAAAAAGGTATAGGCGCTGTTGGTAATATTGCTAGCAAAGCATTCTCAGCAATCAAAGATAGACTATCACGATTAATACGCAGACCACAAGCGACCCGACCTCAGTCTGTGAAATTGGCCAGCACTGAAGTGATGCCAGCAAGTGTAAGTAAAATAATAAATCAAGCCGCTAATCAAAAACTAGCGGAGTTAGCTGATGTCCCGATGTCAGACAAAGAAAAAAATATAACCACTAGTCTGATAGCAGGAAGTGGTCTCACTTCCCGAAGTGGTCTTCGAGTTAGACGAAGACGATAATAATAAAGATGTTTAAGCGCATATCTGACCCCGCATTTGACATGGATGCACCAGTACTCAAAGATGAGTCTGTGCGTGATTATCAGTACTATTCTTATGATGCAAGAATTCCAGATCAGCGTGGACGAATCGAACTACAGGTTCAGGATACAAGTAGATATTTCTTACCGGCTGAAGCATTTATTGAAGTCGAAGGTGAAATTATAAAGACAGATAATACCGAATACGCCGCTGAGGATAGAACTGGTTTTGTTAATAATTGTATTATGGCGTTATTTGACAGCGCTACGTACATGACTGATGGAAAAAATATTGAATCAATTCAGAAAGACGTTGACGTTGCCACAACGATACTTGGACTTACAAGATACAGCGATGATTATTCAAGATCAGCTGGTCCATCAATGATGTTCTCAGAAGATACTTCTGACCACCCTGACAGTAGACAACACAATTTAGTACAAACACCACGGAATACTGCAGTTGATCCACAACCAGCTGGAGTGATAGACCGGCCTGCTGCTGATTTTCCGTTATTGCACAGTGTTAATCCAAATTTCAACTTAGGATTTACAGCACGTCGAGCAATGTTAAAGGGTAATAGGAAATCATTTTCTTGTGTGATTCCACTGTCACACATCTTTGGATTCTGTAGAAATGTTAGAAAAGTCATTTTTGGAGTCAAACACACAGTTGTACTTGTGCGAAAAGGCGATGATAATGATGCAATGTGGCACGTTGAGGGAGCTGATGATGTTGCAACTGCGGCACTTCATGGTAAAGTAGTACTAACAAAACTTTCCCTGTGGATGCCAGTGATGACTCCAACAATATCTGAAGAAGATCGGTTACTATCTTTTATGAGTCAAGGTGGTAAATCAACGTTATCATGGTTAACGATGACCACAGATTCTACTCAAAGTGCAATTAATGGTCTATTCACATGGCAAATAGCTTCTCAGCAAGGTGTTTCTGCACCGCGACATATATTTATTGCGCTTCAAAATACTGCACGAGTAAATAATCAAACACAAAGTATAACGATATTTGATAAACTTGGTGTTTCTGAGGTTTCATTAAGGATAAATGGACATCAAGAACCATCCGAGGATATATTACTAAATTTCGATCAAAATCATGTAGCACGTGCATATCATCAATTAATGACATTCATGGGACGTATCAAAATATTGATACTGGTTTACAAATATCGTAGCTAGATTTTACATCGCTGTATCCGATTTATTACTTTTCACTGGAACATTTAGATTTAACCAGACAATCACTAGTTGATATACACTTTCGAGCTCGTGTGATTCAAGGATTAATTCCTAATTACAGAGCAATTGCTGTTATACTCAGCGATAAATCGATGTTACTCGAAGGTGTTGGTGGACGAATGAGAGTTATTGATGCCCCAGTAGAAAATATGTAAATAAACATGTAATTAGATCGTTCATAATATTAATAATGTCATATCATCACGTTAGTGTGAGTCTGACTTCTGGTCAGATTAAAAAGCTGCAATCAGCATCAAAAAATAACTGTGGAATAAAAATATCGCTAAAGCGAGAACAAATGACAGGTGCAAATAAACTATCGTTGACCGAGCGTCAGTTCAAAAACTTCAATGAAGCTAAAAAATCAAATAAAGGCGTCAAACTTAATCTTTCTGCGGAAGCCATCAAAGACATCGCTAGATCGGGTGGTATATTTCCACTTCTCGCAGCTATACCAGCATTAATAGCAGCTGCAGCCCCAGCTGTTGCAAAAGCAGCTGCATTAGGTGCTGTTGGAACAGCTGCTGGAATGGCATTAAAGAAAGCAACCGGACAAGGAATCAAAAAAAAAGGGAAAAGGTTTAAGACTACCAGGAACCCCGTATTCGTGGTACGGAAAGGGTCTAAAATTACCAGGGACCCCGTATTCGTGGTACGGAAAGGGTCTAAGACTTCCTGGGACAGTTTACTAATATCACCCATGTCCAATTTTGATTTACTTAATGCTGCTAAGCAACTAAATATAAAAAATTTCAGAGGTGTTTTTATGCGCGATCAATTACCAAAAAACCAAACAACATTGAAACCGGTATCATTAATCTCGATAAAAACTCTGGCCCAGGCACGCACTGGGTCGGATATGCAATTGATCCACGTGGAATTATTTATTTCGATTCGTATGGATTAGCACCACCAAAAGAATTTTTAGAGTATGTTACCGGCGATATTCCAATCTGGTATTCAACGCTACCAACACAAAAATTAACTGATCCTCCAATATGCGGTCGTGAAACCCTCGCTGTGCTTGATGCTGTATCAAAATCAACAGCGCCACCTCATGAAGTCGTGCACGCGTTCACTACACTATGTCATAACACTTAAACAGATATCAGTAAATATAATGGTAGATATTTATGGAAGATCTACTCGGAAGAATGATAAGAGTGTCGATTTATCTAAATATGCAACTCTTCATCAGCTCAGAAATGAAATCGATGATTTATTAAATATCACAAGTGTGGATCAAAATGAAGTCGTCATTTTTCAGGACAAACAAGGACGATTAAAAACGAGTAACATACAACTACTAGATGTACTTGTACGAATTCCCAACGCGGTTGTTAATAATATCGTTATTTTCTCTGATCAAGGTAAAATACAGGATTCTGGTAAATCGGTTAACGATTATGTTAAGAAAACTGGTGATGTATTTACCGGTGACATTATTATGTCAGGAAGAAAAATTACATATCTTGGAGATCCAATCGCAAATACAGACGCAGCAACAAAAAAAATACGTCGATGATCAAGAATCCAAGTACGTGTCAGTGCGCGGTGGTATAATGCGTGCATTTCTCGACATGAATAATAATGGTATTAATAATCTCAGAACACCTGAAACAGATTTTGACGCTGCAACGAAGAAATACGTCGATGATAAGGAAATTCCAATAATGACTTCGTTAACGACAATCAATGATGGAATTGCTACACTTAGAACTGATTATATTAATCATGTACAAACATTTCTAAATTTTCGTAGAAATGTAAACAGATCTATTAATGACTTTTTTGGAAGTCCACCAGTCGTTGACATAAAACTTACCGACATTAACATGAAAATCAAAGATATTGTTAGTGGAATTCCTAATATCATTGAAAAAACGAATCTTATTAAAATTCCTCACAAGCAGATCTTCAACGCAGTATACACAGTAGCATCAGGATTAGGAGTATGGACACTGCAAGATAATAATCTCAAACACACAGCAGAAGTCACTGGTGTATACAGACTGTCCGTATTTAGTAGTGCAAAATTCAATATATTTACTACATTTCCATGGCGCTATTCAAACGATACTTTTTCTGGAGTTGTATCCGTCATAATAAATAAAGATGCGGAAGAAACATTTCTGCTGGAAGCATCTGATAAAAATTTAACCAGAGCGTTATACTGGTGGTGCTTGGAATTTGTGTGTGAAACTCCTCAATTAGTTATCTAGATAAGTATAATGAATCGAGAGTCATTTATCGACATTCAACGTCACAGATACGCTCAAGTATGTGAGTGTCAAACCAAACTAAAAAATATCATCGACGATTACACGATAAAGGTAAAAAAATATTGTCGACGTATGGTTGTTATTGATATAATGGTATACTCAATTTCTGCTGTTATTGCTGGAACTGGATTATTACTATCAACAATAACGATGTCAGCGCCTGCAGTTGTAACAATTATAGTTTCAACGGCAACAACATGCACAGGTATTTTCAGTATTATCGCTAAGAAAATATCTACGTGTACAAATGATAAACTAAACGAGTACATAATGAAATTGCACACAGCAACAACCGCCTACACTAAATTATGCTCGTATCTTTCCTTGTATCTC